>JAUZND010052219.1:0-72903 GCA_034780555.1 Coelogynopora nodosa | reverse complement strand
TTGAATTGATAATTTTACTCACTCAAATTAATATGCTCACTTGGCCTTCGGCCGCGTGAGCAAAAATAAATTAGCGTGAGTAAAAACAATCAATTCGCGTGGCGTAATATACTATTCAATAATATATCTATATCTATCTAATGACTATAATATTATTCAAATATTTTGATTAGTAAAACAATGCATGACAATTATTGTTGATATAAGTGGCATTTTCTCAAATGTTGGTTAATTTTGTTGAATTTACATCCAATTAAAAATAAGTTAATAGTATAGTCTTTACTATTTCACAGTTTAAATAATTAATACAGTAAAAATTAATTAATGGCATCAAATAGGCCACATACATACTATTTTAATTTAAAGAATATGAATCATTTTCAATAAAGTATTGTATAACCTTTATAGACATTACATAAACAATAGAAACTCACAGTTCACGTATGCAGGTCCATTACAACTTAAATATTGTTAATGAAACACAAATTGAATATATTTAGAAAGGCACTAAATACACCTACCTTTCAAATAGGTTATCCTCTTAAGTTAATATTTGTTAAAATAACATCAACCGAAAATTAAACTATATTTACACAGAAATGCTAAATGTCAAATTCCTATGAAACGGAATGTTAACTCACATGGGAAGAGAATGCCTAAAATATTTAAAGAATAAAATAATAAAAATGAACTGGCAGGATAAATCAGACAGAAACCGGAATTAAACCGACCCTGAGCGAGAGAGAGAGAGGGAGACAAGCAGCGCGAGGTTGGGAAAGAATACAGCTAAAACGAGTTAAGGCAGTTCGACCAACCAACGTCTCAAAATGTGTGTATTGTGGAAAGGAATATTTGGATCGATTTCTCCAGGAGAAAACTAAAGTCAGATACTCTCAGAGCTACTCAATCAGTCTGTTTCTAGGGTGACTGTATAAAGGCGTGGGTGGCTGCTATATAGATGCTGCTGCTGCAGGCAGAGACATAATTTCCTTCACATGAATATTCTTCACTTGATCTACATAGTTGAGTGTATTTTTAGAACGCGCTTTAGAAATATATTTACCGTCCATTGTAATACATTGTCAAAAGGCAGATTTTATAACTGCATTCAGCACTTTTAGATTATATATTTGCAGACTTTACGGATAGTAGAAAAAATATATAAATAATAGACTAATTTTACTTCAAATGATTTTTTATGTACTTAGCGTAATAGATTAATGACTAATTTCTAGTTGTTAAATTTAGGTGCGTAGCCAATATTTATCACCACAGTATCTCTCATATTAACACAAGTCAGGACTAATCGTCAGAAGAAATAACAGTGCAAGAAGCATATTTCAAAATGAACGTATATAATATATCTCAATTTAATTAAATATGTTTCGTATAGAAGATTATAATAAATATAGGTAGCTAAATAAATTTTAAAAACATTTCGAGGTGATCTTAAAGTTTAATAGTAATATATACCAACACATTCTGAAGAATAAAAAAGTTGGGACATTGAATGACATTATTTCACTAAAATTTTTAACAATTACCACGAATTACTATACAATTATAAATGTTAGAACTCAGCCCTTACAATATAAAAAAAATATCCGATGAAGGAACCATATTATGAAAAAAGGACCTATGGTATAAAATAGTATTTTCCTAAATCATATCCCGATTGGAGACGACAATAGTTTCAAACTATTTTTTTTAATCAAGAAATCTAAAATATACACGAATGCCAAAATTACTTATCAGACTTGTCAACACCCAGACCCGAAAATCCTGGAAAAAACAAAAAGCAACTATTTATATTTAAAAATATATATATACTGATTGCATACCGATACATACAAGCATATTATATTATTCGGGAAGATACACTAATAAGATAATATATATGTATATAAGGTATAATACAAGAGTAAAATATAACAAATATGAGACACAGAGGGTAAAATAATATTTACAAGGTATATAATACAATATCTGTGACACAAGATGGTAAATCTTAATTGTTGATGAATTGTATTACAAACGTTTTGGGTTAAATAGTAAAATGTACGCATGTAAAGCACTAGTAAATAAAAAAATTATATTTTAGCTTTATGACTTACCATCCTAGTTCTTTTGCATTTAACAAGTATGACACTTCCACCACATTTGTTTATTAGTAGAGCCTCAAGTAAGAATGTCCATATAAGCTCAGGTTTCGGTCCTTGTTTTCCACATGACGCGGAATTTCCAATTGACGTTCAGAATCCGCATTGCTGTGTGGTATTGACAGAATAGCTAGGTACACACAAGCAATTTTCGCAAAAGTAAAAGTTCCACCATTCTTCTTGAATAATAATCGAAGGTTGTGCCAGACTTCTTTACAACCCGTTGTTAACTCAACTGGTATTGGGAATGTTTGATAGCGACGAAAATGCATGACATATATCATCTTTGGAATAGAAGTTCTTATAGGAAGACGAGGCAAAAAGAATTTTAACTTACTCCAAGACGCATCTAATGTGATACTTTGTCAGCTTGTCTAATCGTTTGTCTTGTCACCAACTAAAATATCTATAAAATTACTGCTAGATATTTGGATTTTTGTAGTCCATGTTTATTATGTTCTTAAGATCAATTCTTTAATGTAACGAGATAGCAAATCTCAAAGAAAATTCAGAAGTATTGACGATTGGTAATGTGTATCAGAGGTTAATATTCCAGAAATGTATTATTCAAATGATCCACAGTTGGAATAAACAAAAATTAAATTCGCAATAGACTGCAGAAGTCTTACTTTTCAAAAGCAGACGTTGCAGACCAAGCAGACTTTGATGAGTGGAAGATCGTGTTTCCAGTTCAATCTCTGTGTTATCTGTATATTAGGAAACATACATTGGATTATTTCCTCAGCATTTCTTGGATCAGAGACTTGTTTATTACGTTGTGTCTTCTTAATTATTTATTCCTTTTCTAGCAATTGAAGTTGAAACTCTCCAAATTCTTCTTCCGTTTGCAGCTGTGTTTATAGAAATTATAAATGTCTACTAAAATGCCATTGATAGAATCAGGTAGTTTATTGCACGCCTTTCTGCTAGAAGGTTGAGCAAGTGGAAAATTAATTGTGAAAGAAAAATATGATGGTTATTGGTTTGAAAAAGAGCTGAGGCCATTAGAAGACCCCACCATAACGTTGACAGTATCAGAAACAAATGGCACACAATGTGATAATTGGAAACCCAATTGAAAAGTTGTTATTTAATTGATTCGTATATGTTGCTATAGCTGATGATGATTCGAGTTCACGGAGGCATAGTAACGGTGAAAACGGAATACTTTTTCTTTACTAAAAATTTACTAAATCTAGGACATTACCGGAAAATCCGAGAAGGTTGGTTGGCATATCTGCACTGTGTAGTTTAAAAATATCCCCCAGCCTAGAAACGCCTACTTCCTCAAATCCCCTCCCCCAAAGACCTAAAGGGGGATATAAATGAGGAAAATAATCACGACACAAACCCCAATAAGTGGGTCAAATTGACCGAATGATGCTCGACCGTTATCTGCTCGGTTAACAAAATCTATTGAGATCTTCATCCTGACATTTTCAGAACTTAACTAATTCTTTATTAGGTATCTCTTTCGATTTACATACATTCTCGCACACAATAATATACTGAAGAACTCGATAACGTAATACATGTATCAAAATGAGCTAATTTAGACATTTAAAACATAGTCTGTATTAAAAAAGATTTCAAGCTTTTAGGTTGAATCATTTATTGATTGCCGACATCCCTATATACCACAACTAAAGTCTGGCGCTTCTTAACTCTTCGTAAATGGTGGAGGAGTATGTCAATTTTTTTTAAACAAATTAAGTTTTTGATTGAACGATATAATGTATGAACATGATTTTTTTACTCAGCGGCTAAAATTTTACAATTATAATTTTAAATATTTTTCATACCAGAAAAAATTGTGCTATTATTGAACTATTGTATACCCCCTCCTGGGTTTTCATACTTTTCAGTGAACTAAAACGTGCAACATTAATACAAAAAATTAGTTTATAGTAAATGATAATAAGTATACTTGAAGTAACTATCTTGAAGCATCTTGAACTATCTTCAAGTAACTAACTTGAAGTATACTATAAGTAACTTGAATAATAAAATTAATTATTAAAATAACTAGCAATTTAAAATAATACTCAATTAGCATTTATACTACTTATAGCTTATTTATATTTAGCTATATATATATATATATATATAAGCTATAAGATAAGATAATCTTTATTGTAAATAAACTAACAAATAGATAATTACAAAAGGCAGCTACAGGTGTGAGGAACACTCTTAAGTAGAGCCTGGAGGGATACAATAAACAGAAGTAACCATAAACCTCCATTCCCTCCACGTAGCAAATCCTACAAAATATGCCCACGCACGAAGGGTTAACTAATATGTTATGTTATAAAGCATAGATTAAGTACTTTTTATCAACTTTATTTCCAAACTTCCATTATAATTAGCACATCATTATCGCTAAAGACGAAAAAGTGACTGACTAGAAAACAAACATAATATATAAAATCATCTTAAAAAGCAATATACAAAGCTTTTAATTGATAAAGAAAATATCTAACTATATATATACGCTGAAAGCTGATGGGTCTTCTAAAAAGGTCCGGTGCTGTTTTAAGAATCGACTTTTTCTAGTTGCAGGACATTAAACCAAATTATTTATCAGAAAATAAAGTGAAATAAATATTGCCAGTTAAGCAATACTGACAAAGTGTTTCCAAATTCTAAAGGCTAACTTTAATAAATAACTATTAACATAAACGCTACCGTAAATAGGTAAGTAGGAAAAGCTGTTGAGATTATTTAATTAGGCATAAAATGGACAGTCCCCCTTGCTTCGAAATCAAAACCTTAGTCCCACTATCTTTTCTGATCCTGTATTTACTTATGCTTTGAATGTTAAATAACAAATAATAACTGCATAACAAAACGCAAATGCTATCAGTAGAAAAGCCTGAGCCAATTGTGTAAAGTAAAAAAGAAGACATTTATTGGAAAAAACTTTAATTTCAATAAACACTACCAATTGAAAGTAACATTCTAGAGCACAATGAGCAATTGAATAATAAGGAAACAAATAAAATGGTTGAAAACACGTTAGTTATCTACACACAAAATAACCATCTATCTAAACAAAAATTTGATAAATGTCCTAAAAGGGAAAAACAATGTACGCTAAATGAGCAAGGCATCCACTCTCGACGCGTGGGCAAGAAGTCAAATAAACCGTATATGAGACTGTTTAATGTGAAAATGATGGTTCCAAAATTAAGACATGTGCAATGAAAAACATGGGATGGCTTGGATGATTAAATGTAGACACATACACACTCTCTCTCGCGCCAACCTGTGTCAAGAAAATGATGAAATTTGACAGTTATACCCCAACAAGAAAAACGGTGATGATAACCTTGTAATAGCGTGATGCGATAAATGTTCAAAAAGTTTTTTTTTATTACAATACAATTCACGCAGCTGATTGAACCAAAAAAATAGTTTCTAATGCATTTATACCGCTACATAAAGGAGGGTCAATTGAATCAACATGCCTAAAGTAATAAATAGTCGAACGTAAGTGGCTTCAAAAGTGAAGCCAACCACACGGACGGCCGGACTAACTAAAAAATAGAAAAATCTTTAGCATATATTAAGGTAGTAGTTCTCAATTCAAAACAAGTCTAGTTACATAATCGGAATCTACATAACAGTCCTATTTCATATTATAGTGCTAAAATAATAAAACAATTGGAGTATAGCTATGTCACACACCGCGTCTAGATATTTTTAGTTGTTAATGACTACCAAAATTGGGTCAACTATAAACTAACAAACAAACCAGAAAGAAATTATTTGTTTCTCTAATCCACCATATGAGAATGTCAATGTCATCTATAAATACAGTATAGTCGATTATAATATTATTATTAATTTAATCTAAAAAATCGTATGATAATGCACATTGGATACATAATTAATTATTAATCAAGGTCAAAATCAACTGGCTAAGACAAAGTAGGAAAATATTCCAGGCAAGATCAATCTTCTACTTCCCTGATTATATCGTGTTTTGAGCTGCAGACTAAAAACGAGACTATTACGGTGTAAACAAAAAAAGCAAGAAAAGCTAGTTGAAAATCAAAAACAACCAGGATCAACTGTTTCAAACACTAATGGGTTCCAGCGATTGTGAAGGCAAGGTGTGTTGGCTGGGCTGACTCTCAATACTCGGTTTTGGGCCAGATTTGCTGGTTGTCCCGGAGGTCATATCTTTCTTCAGTGTAACTTCATCGCTGAAATCAGAGACAAGAATTGAGTATAGAGTTAACGATCAGCTTTGTATTACTCAGTTAGTAGTAATAGGAGTGACGATTTTGCCCTCCTACACCATCCCTAAAAATGATTAATACTTAGTATTCGCAACTACTAACTAAACTAATGTGTTAGGGGCTAGGAAGAATGCTCAGAATCGAAACAATTCATATCATACATACTACCGGTCGATAAAAAATGGTTAAAATGCGTAAATAAGTATGGTTAGAAACTTCAAGATGTGTATCTATATTTTATAACACAACAAAGTCATGTTTTGAAAATTAACTAATCACATATCATGTATTAGACTTTAAAAAAACAGATAAAACAAATTGTCTCCTATATTTTAAAAAATATTAAAATTATAAAATTTGCACTAGATTTTTTCGTAATAAATTGTACATCAAATTGAAGTTTCACAATATTAGCACTTAGTTACAGTATTAAAGTATTATAATTATTATTTTAAAAATTATATAAACTATATAAAAACAAATAAAAAAATTATTTCACTTATCCATCCCATAATTAATGTATATTTTATGTAAATAACTTGACTTGACAGGTAACATTTTATTTGGAATATCTTGCCCCCTGTTTTCATAACTTTATTATTCAAAATGTATAAAATGTCAAAGAAAATATTTGACCGGATATTTGACAAGCTGTTATTCACACAAAAGATACAATTTAACAGCGGAAATCTTTCAATAACAAAAATAACTTATCAATACTAGATTGCAATCAATATTTAATCACTCTTGATATTCGATAATGCGCTGTCAGGTAGCCTACATGTTACTAAATTATGTTAAGTAAATAAATATCGCTTAAAATCCTCTGAATAAAATGAATTACGAAAACCAATTTCATCATAATTTTACACGATATAATGCTGTGTTATAAACGTTTATTAAACAGAATTCAAATTTTAAAAGTTTTTTCATGTTTGAGCATCTTATAAGTTCACACAGATAATCATAATTGTAAAATGTGTTTGAGTTTTCAATTGTTCTGTTGACAAAAACTATAATTTTATAATATTAGTTAGAAACATTAAAAGCATAATTTTATGGTTTCGCAGAAAACGTTTTTTTACAGTTAAGGCGACCATGTTTTATTTATTTCAACCTTTATTGGTATCTTCTGTTCTCTCATCTCACCTGGAACAGACAAAGCCGACACCATTGACCAGATTAACTAGCTGAAGTAGAAGCTCCTGCGAGGGGACGTCATCACTACCAATCTGGGTGACCCCATTATTCGGATTGTTGTCACCGTTGCTATGGGATACGCATGATGTCACGTGGCCAAGGAAGGCGCCGCTTTCGATGGTGCGAGTGTTCTCTGTTCCCAACTGTTTTAACGGAATGATAGGCAAGGAAGACAGGAAACTGGTATGAGATAAATGACGGACAAATTCTACCCTGTTTAAATATTACTATTATAAGCAGTTGAATTCTTACTTTGTTAATGTAGATAATATGTGCGTCGTTTTCGTGATCTAAAGCCGACTGGAATTGGTGCTGGGTCGCATACACACGGGCCAAAATGTGCTTCACGAGAGCAACCTTGAGACTAGTGGGGCCGAAGAATCTATCGGTGGAGAGAGGAGTGAAACAATGTCTGTTATCTGGCAAATATTTATTATGGAAATACACATAGAGTTATATACTAATATTTGTTTACAGCTTTTACATATTTTTAGACAGTCTAGTGTAAATTAGCCTTATATTGCATTGCATCAACTTAATATATTTTAAAAACTATTTCTTTAAATACAATGAAGCAAGAATTTTTATCATAGAATAAACAAAAGATGATAAACATATAATTTTGTTTTATTATTTATTGAAGCAATTACTGTAAAAAATGATAATCTTTTAACAAAATATTATTAACTGTCAAATAAGGTTAACCAAAAAATATTTTAAATTTAAAGTATAATATATTATCCAATTGGAGTAAAATATGTATATATTTTTATGAATGCATAAAAAACTAATTTAGTAAAATAAAAACTAACATATTTTAGTCTAGGAAAATATTTTAAATTTTTTTATAAGGAAAGCATATTAGCAGAAGGGAGTGGATTGTGAAGCTTCAAATTATGATAAACAATGACAACTTCATATAAATCCAGATCTCAATTCTTATTTTCAACCTAAAGCAGGAACCACATGACAAATATCCTTTTATTGATTCATTAAAAATAAAATAACTTATTTAATGTTCAGAAACAAAACTGACATATCACAATAATAATACAGACATCATTGATTAGGAAAATAGCATTTGTATCCATCCCAGTGAATGAACGAGTCTTTTTGGGCAAGTATTTCTAAACCAACCCACTGGTCGAATAAAAAATCAAAATTTTTGCAAAAAACATTCCTTGTTGTAAAACGTTTACTTTGTACCAACCCAACCACTTATCTATTTCGAGAATAATGTTGCATTTTGAAATAAATTAATTCATTTGGGTTTCTAGTCAGTTGGAGACAGATGTTTTCGAGTTCAAGAAAACTCAAGAAAAGAATAAATATACCGCGTAGAGAGTAACTAATGCGGGAAATTTTTTCCAGATGTATATCATACTTAAACAATTATTAAATGACATTGAAATTAAAATAATTCATATTATAATGTTATTATCATCCAAGTTACTTACAATACATTATATAAGACGTTACTATTAAAAATCTCATCGATCAAATTTAAAGCATAAATAAATTATTGCATGGTTAAAACAACTACGATGTCAAATCAATTTTGATAAATAAAATATAATATTCCGTGGCTAATTAAAATCGATATGTCTCTTTATAAAATTTATTATAATGTTAACATTCAAAATTAATTATTTCTAGCCAATCAAGAAGTCCGTTATTTATATACATGCACTCCATAATTGTAATAATTTTATATATTTGGCCCACATCACTCCAAATAAAACTTTGTAAACTGTTGTCATATAATTTCTTTAGTTCAATTAATTATATATTACAAAGTATAAGATCAACATAAATATTGATAAAAATCAACAAAATATTACAAAGAGATCAAATACATTGCAAACACTAATAAACTTAAATCCACAAAGTAGATAGGAGGCCTTACCATCAAATATCAATACAGTAACTATGGAAACCACTGACCCACTATGCGCTTGACTCAGGAATCTATAGTACTACTACTGTATTAATTAAAGATAATATAACAAATCACTAGTACAACTGTTAAAAATATAATGGTCACGCTTCATAATCAAATAATATCGACAAATTAACGCGAGATACTTACTTTTTATTCAGTTCAAGAGCACTGTTGAGATAGGCAACCGACTTTTCCAAATCTCCGACTGCAAAGAGCAGAAGTCCAATGTTTGCCTGAAAAGATTTACAAGATTAGAGTTTTACACGATTGTTCAAGTTTTAATTCAAAAATGTTTTTGTAGCATCATACTCATACATAAATAATAAACACTATTAAAAACAGGTACTAATAAAATAAGTATAGTCATAAAAATACACTAGTCCAAAAGAGATTTATGTGTTCAATAATACAAAAAGAGTGAAAACCAGCATGACAATTCAAAACGTTCTTAAATATAATTAATATCGTATATTATAGCTGCTATTTCATTATGCATATTATATACAAATTCATACACTCATACTATAGGTATCTCACGTTATATTAATAATCAAATAAAGGCAATCAAACATGACTTAGTGTACACTGAAACTGTAATTTAATATATAATATATTGGCAGCAATATTTATGATTATATGCATATTTTTTAATATAGTGTGTTCTGAACAACTTTATGTGGTACTATTGATATCCACTGATTAGGTTAATAACCACAAAGAACCAACGTAAGTAGTATTGCAACAGTAGTGAGTAGTGAGTGAACCTCCAGAGAAGACAGACTGACTCACATCAATGCGCGCCATGTCGGGATGATTCTCCCCGTGACAGAGGAGAGCAATATGTCGCGATCTGAAGATGAGGGTGATCGCGTTGGAAAGCTGGCCACACGCAAAGCAGTAGAGGGACATGCTCGACTGGAAGCAGAGGATAGGTCATGATTTCGTGAGAAGCATTCAGAAAGGTTCATAATTCATTCTAAAATCTCACCTACAATTTTTAAATAAAGTACCTTATAGTTCGAAAATCAATCAATTTATATTAAATCAATATACTGTGCATATATCATATAAAATTAAAAAATCTTATGACTGAAAATATACGATACCTTTACGATGCGATGTCAATGATAACAAAGCAATATTAATATAATATAATTTAACATATTAATTTCAACTGTAATTTGACAGCATACATTATACCTAATAACATTGCAGGACTAATTCTGGTAGAAGGTGATGATGAATTGACGAGTCTTTATATCAAGCCATGCAGTAGCGTATGAAACTTGTTCCAAAGCTTGCCAAGTCTCTCAACAATGTTTCCAAAGTGCACCATTATCCAGGATAACGGTTCAGAAGTTGGAAAAGATACTTGAAGTAACGGTCAATCTATCCACAAAACCTCGATCTGGAAGACTTCCGAAAGAAATGAACATCTCGTGCACTATCTTCTATACTCATTAAGTTTGCAATCACCAAACATTATGCGACGTTCGATGAGCTTCAAGAAGTCATTTCACATTGATTGTCAAACATAAATCGACACGCGGTCCGCAATTGTTATTCAAGCTTCATTGAACGATATAATCTCTGCTTGCAACAAAGTGGTGGAACACTTTAAACAGTTGCTATGAAATGGTGTGTAGAATCGACTTAATCAGTGTCAAAATTTCGGTATCAAGATTAAAATTCTTATAATGACGTACTAGGAAGATTTTTGAATATTAATTAATTTACCGTATACTAACGAACATAACTAATTTTAAGGCCATCTTTTATATGGTAAAAATAGTGTATACAAATAGATGTCCTACAAACATTACCACATGATAAAATAATATTATATAAATATATATATATATATGCACAATTCATATTTTTAGAAGAAAAAAGACAAAATTATTAAAAACTAGCATCGAAATATCACCAAGTTAACGTCACGACTCACGCCTAAGGGGAAAAGTGGCTAAAATCGATAAAACAAACAATAGATAAATTGAACTGAAGCTCGTCAGGCAAAGCAATAAAATTGTTATTAAAAACCCGCTATGAATTAATGAGTTGGTTAAATTTGATACTGACTCGGTATAAATACAGTTGACAAAATAATCCATACATAATTATAGAATCCATATGATAAAATATATTTGTCATGTTATGTATAAACCGCCACGTAAATCGATAAACGACAAATGTAATAGCCAACATTTAAACAAAATGAGATTACTCCGAATATCATTCAATTTCACGCTTCAAGGAAGTTCGAACGAAACTTTCCTTTCAGCTTCACATATTTTATGTTAGACCTTTAGAATGAATTTTTCTAGTAACAATTTTCATAAAATATTGTACTTTAATTTCCTAATACGATACTTAATGCTATTTACTAAAAAGCTTTACTAAATTTTAAAAACAAAAACCAAATAGAATCATTTAGCAAAAATTGTATTCAGAGGTTCCATAAAGATTTAAGACAAACACAATAATATCCAATAAATGGGATTGAAGCATTACTCGCACTGGATGAAGCAGGCCCGGAACATTTCTATATTATGTCGAGTCAAGTCTTAATAATAAGCTTGGCAAGATAACCGTATTTCAGGTCATATTTAATGTTCCACGATGTCCCATATGGAAAGCCCAGCTAAAAGGTACACTTTACTGCCAAACGCATTTTCGAGAACTTATTCTCTTTATAAAGGGACGCTAATATATTAAAATAAAATATAACAACTACTCAATAAAATATACAATCAATACAAATTGAAAAAGTGAAATCAAAATAATCAATAGCTTAAAATTATTACAACAATTTATTCATTCCATTAAAGTAGGCTCGGATTACTAATTGAATTCTCCATACGATACACAGAGACAAACACTCACATAGTCAGCGGCAATAGCGGCACTATCCACCCCCGTGACCCGCTCGGCAATCATGGTGGCGCGGTGCTGCAGCACCAGAGCGGTGGACAGCTTGCCCCGCAGATAGCTGACCTGGGCGAGGAGGCGGCTGCCCGCGGCTAACTGCGGGTGGAGTGGACCCAGCACGGAGCTGAGCAGGGGGAGTGCCTGGGTGAGCAGGGACTCACTCGCCTCAAAGTGGCCCCGGGAGAACTCGGCTTGTCCCGCCGCTAGCAGGTCGCTGCCGTCGTTGGCCTGCATTGTTGTAGAAGGGGAGGGAGAGGAGATAGGGTTATTTCAATGAAATCACCCACTTGAATAGTTTCCGAGATGTAACTACTTGCGTTTTGCTGATTAATTAAACAAAAGCACTATAAAAGGGGGGGGTCATATTGACCCATCGATGTTAGAGAGTTTGCTACTGACTGAAAAGACATTAATGTTATCCTGATATTATCAATAATTGGCTCACTTTAAAAGAACCTTCGACTTTGTATATTCTCGTAGGATAACGCCTTAAAATAGGATAACATTGTATTTTAAAATATGTGTTTAATGTTGTCTGAAGCGCAAAACATATATTGACATACAATACATCACTGCTGCTTTATTTAAAAATCTTTTTAAAAACATTTACTGCTTAAAACTAATATAGCGTCATTAATAAGCAAAAACAGGTTCTTTATTTATTCACTGTTTAATTTTTCTTATAAAATGCATAATTAGTATATCTTCCTTTGAAAATAGAGAAGAAATTATATATTTAGAATAGGCCTATTTAGTTCATAAAGAACATTTAACCGTCTATATAGGCTTGCAATAGCGCATGGTGCTGTTAGGGTTAGAACTGTCAATATCGTTAACTATATAATATTGATCAATAAAAATACACTTAAAATAATAACAAAATAAAAAAACCACTTCAAAACTGCCTATTTAGATTATTATCTAATAACAATGGAAAATAACAGATACATTGGAGGCTTTCTCGAAGTCTGCTATTTATGAATTATAGTCAATTAACACAGAAAGTAGGGAATGGTGCGTTAAATATTTATATAATATAGTTACAAATATACTTAATATTCCGGGCTTCCCACATTTGGCATAATAAATAACAAATAGCAACCGTGAACCATACATCAGTCGCACAGAGGGAGAGAGACCATTCATTGACAGGATGGGTTTAGTTACACGATGCATAAAATACAGAAACTCCTGAATAATTATTGTTGCTGCAATAAATTTAAATACTAAGGAAATCGAGAACGAGAGAAAATTATTTTGTCTGAGTGTTACGAGTAATTTACATATTTCTAATAAACAGAACGAACGACAAAAGCATAAATATTTATAAATGAATAATTTTAAACAATAAAAATAGCTATGACGCTTATTTGTTACTTGTATAATTAAATAGTAGTATAACACAAAATACTTTATGTTTAGCATTTCAAATAAATAACAGGTGTATTTAAAATCAATATCTTATCTACAAAAATTTCTTAAATATAATAAGTCGATAATTCAGAAATTGGCCTAGTGATATTAAATTTTTTAAATAAAGCTACACAATTGTAACGTAATATAAATAAAAACGTGGAAAATAAATACTAAAAAACACAACTTATCAATAAAACCAAAGAACATAAAATAAAATAATAATATATAAATAAATATTAAAAAATGAACTCCATTATCAAAATTTAAAAAAACTATAAACACTTTTTAACCGGAAACTGTCAATCAATGTCATAGAGAAATAAGTTTCACAACTAATATATATATATTGATTTTATCATTTCTAATTTTCAATGTTTTAATTTGGACAAAAACTATTTATTTAAAACAACGCAAATTTGTGGTTATACATTTCGTGGTGAAGATGTGGCAAATTTGTCATATTTAAAAAAAACTTCAATCATAATATTTAATAGAACAAGTTGCACAAAAAGCGCAATGTAAGTGGAACAAGGTACAAGAAATAATAAGCTGAATTACAAGCAGTAAATATTATCTTCCTATCCTATTATGAAATTAACATCCAACAAAAAATTTAAATCTGGTTGCGGAGCTTTATTATGACAATTATTGTTAATGTCTATATAGATTTCATTTCAGGTGTCAACATCAATTACTATCATCAGTTATCGAGTCTTTCATCGTCAAAAGAAGAACTCGCAGCCAATTTCATCACAACAAATTGATACTTATCAGAACAAAGACCAGGACGAGGATTGCAGAATCAAGAAATGGGAAGGCTTGAAATTGAAAGATGAAAGCTTCAACCCAATGCAAGAACGAATGTAGTGCAGTGTGTCTGTATCATTAAGGGATATATTCTTTTTCTAGTAGCTTATCTGTATACGACGAATGTCCATTAAATACGAAGTCACTCTCTTCCATTTAATCAGAGGCATGTGTCTAAATTTGCAATTATTGTATTTAAATAAATTGCTAGAGCTGTCTTATTTCATAAGTAATGCATTTTATATTTAGCAACTTGCTTCGTTTTATTCATACAATATCACTTGACAAGTATAATGACAATCAATACAATTACAAAAATAATTGTTCAGATATCCTATACTAATATATTAGACTATCTGATTTTAGATACTTTTCTGCGTAAAGCGATTTTTGTCTTTTATTGCAAAAATGTATACAACATATAACCATTTTGAAACATGTTGTCACAGGGTAAAACAAAAAATCACTCTACAAAAAAGTGTCTAAAATGAGTAAATCAGTTATACTTTTTTACAAAAGAATATTTTCATTAATATTTATCAAATTGAAATTGACAACATTTGACGGAATGTTTTTGCTACTAATTGATCCACTTCTTCATAGATTTAAATAAAATGTGTATTACATTGAAATAAATGAGTAACTTGTTATCTGCTACATTTATTGATATTCACCATTCACCATTTCTGAAGCAAGAGCGTCTAAAAATATATATAATGGTTCTTTTTAATTTGTTTCGTGGTTGTGTTGTGGAATGGAATAGAATGTGATAATTTATTGAAAGTTTAAAAAAAAGTCTTCCTCCTACTGCGAGATAGGATTAAATACTAATAATAGACTTAGGCCTACTTGAAATGCAAAACTAAGAATTTATTAACTTCACTTTTAGTAGCCAAATAAAAGGATTTAGTAGACGGGAAGCAAAAAAGACAGTGCGGCGTACGGCTCAGTCGGTAGTTTTGGCGTAATTCATAATCACGGATCAATTAAACTCAGACTTTCTTGCTATAAATCGATCGCTAGTTATATAAATCGATGCATTTCGAAAGTTATTTAAAAAATTAAATTATTAGTCTTGCTTAAATATAACATGATATAATATTATGTTGAAATAGGCAGTTTTGTAGACAAAACTGACGAAAAACTCAAATACATGTATTAACAAAGTGACATATTGAGTCAGTTTCCATTTCTTTCCTTAAGAATAATGAAACAATAATAATAGAATACTGTATCAAAATGGAAACAAAGTCCAATTATTGTCCTCATTGATCATGACAAATATAATAATATATTCGACGAAATATTTTTTATCAATTGTTATTTTATATCGTCTGTTAGAAATTCAATGAAGCGGATTTTAAATGATAACTATATTTTTTCGACCTGAGTATAATCGTAAACGTTTATAAGTTTTAACTTTTTACAGACAACAGTTAATATTAGATTTTGTTTTGTTAATACAATCATGTATAATAAAAATTTATTTAAATAAATTGCAATGAAATTACTTTTTATACAATTTTGTGTTCCACGCTAACCATTATAACAATTTGGTTTAACGTCACACAAAATAACGACATATTTCATTTTTAAATTATTCAAAACAGAGGTAGAGATTTTCAGAAGATTAATAGCGCCGATGTCAGGGTTTATAAATGCACGATAAATGTATTGTTTGTTATAATATCAAATTGTTAGGAAACTTATAGTAAAATATCATTGAATAAATAATATAATGTATTGTGTAGTATTATACTGAAGCAAATATCAATATCATTATTATATTGATATTGTCCCAAACGCCAATCGACAAATTTAATAAAAGGCTTAAATTTCATTACTTATTTACCCGATAAATGTTCTCATTGAATCAAAGATAAAATACAATATTTTTCTGAAAACATTCCTCTTTAAAATGTATCAAACTATAATTTATTTCACTAGAAATATTATCTGTCAACAGAAATAGTAAAAAGTCATTTGAAAAATTCTTCCGAAATGATGAGTTAAAAAGACCCTTTCAATGGGTTAAATTTTCAAACAACTGTGCAATTTTTGGGGATCTAGAGACAAACTAATTAATATCTTATATATTACACAAATTTGGACTATTTCAATAAGATGACAAACTTGAGGGAAATACAAAAGTAGGTCTATAGGTCTAGATAAAAAAGTTTCTTTCGCAATCTCTGTTACTTATCAAGAAACACAGTGAGTGAATGGGTAGTGGGCACCTACCCGAGGCTCGAGATACTTGACGACTGGAACCAGATTGATGACGTCATCCTCAGTGAAGGGGGATCGATGCCGGGTCTCAGAGAAGTACTCGCGCAGAGCCAGCTGGAGGCCGGCACGGTGGCAGAATGCGCGCAGAAGGGTGACACGGGGCATCAATAGAGTCTCACAGAGGTTGTCAATATCCGAGCTGGATAAAGTGGGAAAATATAGTCCAGCATTATACTACATGATATTATTATGAATTGTTTTTGTTCGAATATTATATAATAAAAGCATTATATTAATTGACCTTTGCAACATAAAATGTCTACATATTATGTAAGCATCATCGACACCATTTGTGGTCAATTTGAATAACCGGTGTGTGAATTCCGTCATGTTACTGGGCCAAATATTATCGCGACACTCATCACATGTCATAGAAAATCAATCATATTGGTCCCAAAACATTAATTTGAATACAATAGATTAAAATGGTAATATTTAAAGTCAATTGGAAATTATGGAACAAGACAAATATTTTTGAATATTTGTGAATATATTTGTGAATATTTATATTATCAATATAGCAGCCTTTAGTTTTCATTGCAAAATTTATAAATTTCAAATAAACCAAAAAAAAGTATTACAATAGGATATTTGTTAGTTTCAATACTTTTCAAAATTCGACACCGTTCATTTTCTTTCGTATAGCGCAGTTTGTTTGAACTGTCTCGGATAACGATTTCGTTAGTGACTATGACGGTATAACTAACATATTCACAGAGATGATCTCCCAATTTTTTATGTCCAAGATGTTCAAATAAGACAAGTATAAGCTTAGATATCCGGACGTTTTTGAGATGAAGCAGTCTGTCTTATATAAATTATAAATCTGGCCTTACCGCTTCTCTGGCCTTTTAAGATAGCTTATTATTGACTCTGCTACATAGCTATTGCTCGCATTTGATAATTTTAACGAATATTTTGCAATAGACTTTTTACTCTATTACTGTTTGGTTGGTGTTAGAAACAACAATAGCAGAATTTCAATATGCCAACCTCGTCAGTCTCCTATTTTAACCGTTTTAAGTTCTCGTGTTCAAAGAATGTTTGTACCATATAAAATACGCATTAATAAAATGACTTAGCCTGTTCTATTTATAACTTGATTTTTTGTGAGGGTAGAGTAGGAAAAGAGGGAGATGGAAGGTGGGTTCAAATATGAATTCCCACCTGAAAAAAACTTATGGACAGGTTTGCTATATACATTTTATTAATTTACTACTTTTTATAACTTACTACAATAGTTTTTTGATGCGATATTGATGAATATTATGTGACTCATTCAATTTATTCAAAACATATTCCCTTCATATTTTTATCATAACATATTATTTTATAGCTAGATTCAATTTTACAAAATAACGTTTATATATAAAATGTCATTATTTTATACTTTGTGGTTTAAAACTAGTTTTATCCATAAAAGAAACGACGAGACGCTATCCTTCCTTTGTTCTCTCGACGAATGCATTAAATTCAATAATAAAATTGTTTTTATCACTTTCTTAATAATAGATCATCTCTATGAAACAACACATTAAGCCGTATTTTTATGAGGAATGTAAAAAATGGAATAAAATAATATACTATTTAAAATAAATAAACAAAAATAACAAAAGATTTAGCCACCGTCTTAGTCTACTGTGTCTTTCAGAAAATGCTGCAGGTGATTTCTTAAATTTAGAGTATATAATATATAATTTAAATATCTTTTAATAAAGTACATCCATTTCTTATCAATATGGATAATTATTTCCAGCTCATAATTAAAGTGTCACCATTGAAAGTATTGATTATGAAGTATTGATATATTATGAAGTATTGATTATGAATTATATCTTACAATCTATGACTGAGATAAACAGATGTTGTGACAAAACTTTAAAGAAAGAAAATCACAAAAACATATTGTAGTAACATTTATTATTAGCCTGCGACCTCTCAGACTAAACAAACATACTCCATACCATTCTTTCACTATTATGAGATACCGTTTTATAGATCATTATTATACGATAATGCGAAACTGTCCGATTTTATTTGTTATACTAAACTACATGTTCACAGTTCGTTGTTAAGCAGATTTAGGGACACCTATTGCTGATATTGTATATTATACGCATTGTCCAAGAAACGACACATTCAACACTACTCACAATGGCAAGGTGAAGTGGAAATAATCTTGGGCCTCCTGGCAAATTTTGGACCACAGAGATTCCGATGTTTCCATACCCCAACTGGGCGTAATTTCTGAAAATGTGTAACAATGAATCGGTGTACTGTTTGAAAACATAGAACTGTACCAGTTGACCTGCATACAGTGTTACTTACAACAGAAAGGTAATTTTGTAACTGACAAATAATGGTTTTCTAAACGCAGAAGTTGAAATAGAAGTAAAGTATTTCAAATAACGAGAGATATTATTATTGCATAATTGTAGTATTGAATTGTCAATAAGTAATTTGTTTAGAAAATATAATTAAAGAAAATAAACATTTAGAAATATGTCAGTCTATTTATAATAATTATAAATAAATATTGAATGAAGAATACCTGGAACATCACGGGTGTGTTTTCCCTTCTTTTTGTTCTTTTTCTTGGTTGTTCGAGTCGTCTGAAAACATCAAATTAAGCGTGATAAAGCCGACCGACCCAAACAAAGTAATCAATAAGGTTAACAGCGGCTATCAAGTCTAAACATGTTTAATTAAAAGCTAAAATTACTTTCGAAATGAGAAAAGTTAGAAGGAATTATAGTAAACTTTATACTATTGCAAATTTGCTACAAACTGAGAGATTTTATACATATTTACTGCTTGTGAAGTGTGAAAAGTTAAACAGAAAGTTAAATATTAAACTTGAAATAACCCTCAAGGCATTACGTAATCTAATGCAAGAGACTGAAGCGAAGACGAAGTCAACTGTATAGGCGCTTACTCACAAAAACAAGATAA
Organism: Coelogynopora nodosa; assembly: GCA_034780555.1. Classification (NCBI taxonomy): domain Eukaryota; kingdom Metazoa; phylum Platyhelminthes; order Proseriata; family Coelogynoporidae; genus Coelogynopora; species Coelogynopora nodosa. Next base: position 52,960 of record JAUZND010052219.1, on the reverse strand, counting down.
TAAGTATGACGGCAAAACAGGAGCAATGAAGTGACAAACCTGTGAAACATGGCTAATCAACACACAAGTCGTAAGCAAGCCAACTAAAGTGATATAAGGCAAGGAACTAGGCCGTTTTCTCTTCTAGAAATATAGATGACAATAATTTATAGTCTTAATTAACCCGTTTAATTTGTACATTTTATATGCGCTCAAAATAATGAACAGAATATAAAACAAAAGATAACTGCCTATTACAGTTTTATGGTTCTGATGGATAGAAATCATGACATAACATTTTCTGGGTTGGCGTCAAAACCAAAATGCACTTTAGTTTAATATTATGTAATCAATTGAAATGATAACGAAGTAGAGCTTGATCCAAATCTGAAACCTAAATGATAAACCGGAAATTGGTGTAATGATGTTCCTTAACATTTTGAAAATCGAATTATTCCTTCTAGTTAGCAGCAAACGTGTTTGTTTGGCCAGTTATCATTACGTTGAACAATGTTTGACGTCAACAACATTTGGAGAAATATAATGGAACTCTAGTCCCCTGAGTTCTACCAAGGTTTGAGTGATAAAATTTTAATATTACAGAAAAGGGAAAAATTTAGCAGCAAGTCGAGTGACTTTTAATGCTAGTCATATATGAAATAAATGGAATCGATGTTTTTTTAACTATTTATCAACAACATGGTTTACATGATAAATAAAGACAAGTAATGGTCACTTGCGAGGAATGCAATGAAAAACCCCAGTAAAAGTTGTATTGCAAATAACTGTAATTCATTAACTAAAAACAATTAATTGTTATTTGTAATAAAACGTTTTCTTTTGTTGTGGTTTTTCTTTGCATGGTTAACGTATAGTTAACGATTATTTGTTGATAATAAATGATTAACTTGACCTTGGCGATAATAATATAGCGTCAATTTTGACAGTGTAAACACACACAGGCCCTATATTGAAAAAATGTTGATAGACAACCATCAATTGATTTTTCATTTTAACTATCAAGTACAAATGCGCCCCATCAATACTCTAAGCCAAGTATATATAGAGATAGTGCCGGTTATATTTCAAGTATATCAGCTAGCTGTTAAGTCTCACATCATGATGATGGTGCTCCTGTTGAAGTGATCCCTGCGGACACGATGAGAGGAAGCAGTTGAGCAAATGAGACACGGCAACAGCCAGGCTCATGCTGTCCACTTCCTGCATCCAGGCACGATAAAGGTGATTCACACTGCGCAGCACGATCTCGCACACCGACAGGTTCTGTGTGGAGAGACAGTGAGTGTAGAGAGAGAGAGAGTGAGCGAGAGACAGACTTGAGACAGACTGATACAAGAATTATAACGACCAGATAGTAGGCTACATCAGTCGATATCTTAAAATAATGAATATAGGTAAATAATAAAGCAAGTGTCAAGTCAATTATTAATTTGTATTTGAACGACAATTTTTGATTAATATATTAATTAAATGGATGGAGATAATATAAGATTCATTTATTCCAGAGGCAAAACATTCGCGGTTAATAATATGTTGTTGAATTAATTGTAAAATTGTCTCGTTTAAGGCAATCTCTAGAGAAGTAGTGTCAGGGTGTCGAACAGTTTACACAATGTTTTGTATGAGTTATGCATAACTTTTAGTAGATTTTGTCGAACCGCAAATATTCCATAAAAAATGTGATACCATTTTGCAAAAACTTTTGCGGTTTTGCAGACTTTTCGACACCTTGATTATGTTTCCGACAAAAAAGAAGTCAATGAAACCTCAAATTACATCTACTATCAGCTATTTGGTGTCAACTAAATTTACACATGTTGCAAAAAATAATGTTCTATAATTATTTTGCATAACATACGTCATTTGCTATCCCTAAATTACAATATTGTTTGTCGAAAAAACTAAAATATTTTTTTAATTTCAGTTCAGCTTTAAACTCTATTTACTTTATTATAAACCAACTGGAATACGAAACGATCTAATTTGCAATCAGGATTAGTTATTGCCAAACTCCAGAGATCTAGCCAACAATTACTTTCGGGTAGCTTAGAATAAATACTATTTTATTGTGTCGTTCATTATACTTCAATATATTTTTTTGTATTTGTACCTAAATTTATCATCCTTTTCCAACTGCAAATATTTCAAAAAAAATTGAGAAAGCACCTATTTCATTAACTCAACTGTGGCATTAACATAATTTTCTTCAAGTTTTGAAGTATTAAACGTGTGTTCCACCTGATGAATAATCGAAAATGGAGCGTGGCAACAATGTTACGATATAATAATATTACACAAACAGCTGTCAAGGCACAGATTACACTAGTTACTTCATTGTAAGAGTCCACAAAGATAACACATGGATGGGTTCTTCAACTGGAGGTTATAGTCCAAATGACGTCAATATGTGTACAATATTCAATAAAGCACGCATTTAACATTAAGTAATATGTGTATGTAGTATATGCACTTTAGTGTACTTGCACATTAATTTAGTGATCTATGCGTTGCTTAAATTTTGCACAAAAAAATATTTTTCACATAAATATATCAAGCAATTTCAACCATTGGCCGGTCAAAAATAGCTGTATATAGTGATTCATTCAAATCAGGCAGTCAATACAAAGAATAACTTTTGTAAAAACGAAATAACGTCCCTGTTAAACTCTTCGGAATCCAATATATTACAAATAACATATCATGGCTAATGTACCACCAAGCTAAAATATGCTAAAATAGGTCGTTTAGTTTTGACAGCCATTCCTAGTTAAGAACCCAAGGTGAAATGATGTTGTGGTTTCTTATATAGATAACCGAACGCTACAAAGTGACAGCTATAGTGATTCAAGTGACACCTAACGGGACTGTCAATGTCTTTATCATGAAATGCATTTCACAACAAATTGGCTTGTGTGTCATCTGTTTTGCTTGATTAAAGTTATTTTTAGTTAAATATAATATATAAATATATATTCTTATATTATAATAAACTCTATTAAATAAGGCATTATCGTAAATTGTGGTGACAATAAACTGTTGTTATAAAATTATCTAACACAATAGTTTAAAAGATTCCGAATTTTTTATACACAGCACAAACGCGTTTCTGTACTGAAATGTTTGCTTAACTATTTGAAATACTTTGTTCTGTTCAACCTTTCGTGTGTCTTTTTATTTTCATTATTTAAGTAATCGTCATCCGAAAATAAAATAATATACATATATATATATGTAATATATCTTCAAGAGTAGCTTTATCAGTAATACATTGAATTACAATTCAAAGCAATAAAGCGCTACAATTGTAGCATAGAAAGTTCGATAATAAATAATATATACAAATAGCCCTCTAGGCGATAACATTCCTAATCTTATAGATAGATAGCTATAGCTTATGGTATATCAACATAGAATCTGAATGAGATGCAATTTCAACATTAATTGACATAAATAATATTTCATTTCAATTAAAGCAACATTTTTATTTTGATAAACAGTAATATAAGATAGTTTTTAATGTAATATGACATATATTTGAATTCAATATTAAAATAAATTTAAATTAAAAAAATTAGTTATACATAATTCTGCTCAAATAAACAAAAACATTGTTGCAAAAAAATTGATTTAAAAAAACCTACTTTATAAACGTTAAAATACTACGTATTTAAACTGAATACTAGTAGTTTACATAAAAAATTATTTATATGATATACATTTTAAAACATTGACTTTATTATACAAATAATATAACAAAACACCAGCTATACTTTCAAAGATAGATATTATTCTAAACCATTTCTATTTTGATTTACTTGCTCTAGCAAATAACAACACATTATAACACAAGCGAAATAACCGAACTCGACTGCGACATAGTTTTTGGAGAGAGATAATATAGAGAAACTCAGAAAGTCAACATTTCTCTCACAAAGCTAAGAAGTCGGGCAACTTACATAGAGATAAGAGAGAGCCGGATAACTTTTGAGCACTTGAACCACACGACCAAGATAGCGCATGTTAATTCCCCTGGAAAGCAAATAAATCGCAGCATTCTTGTAACATAACATAGCTAGGTACACATTTATTTCTGAAGATAGCTGTATATGCAATGTCAGTTAATTACTGCAGATACGTTCACAGCAAACCTACACGTCAAGTCAAAGCGTTTAAAAAACAGCAATATTATTAAGCTTATATAAGAAAGTAATTATTAGAATAGTCAAAAAGGCTTGTAACATATTTATACAAGTTATTATAAACATAACGAACAGTAACAGTTGGAAATAATTCAATTTAACAACAATCATTTACAGATAGTTTTATTATAGTGTGTTGTATAATAGGATTGTTATAAAAAAACATTATAAAATTATATTAACCCACTTTTTGTGGAGAAGTTCCGTGAGCGTGAGGGAGTCTTGTGGCACCAGGTTCTGCTCCAGACAGTCGGTGACGAAGATGGGAATGTGCTCCAGGATGAGATACTCAGATGCTGCACGGACCAAGTCTTCATCTCGGGTCCAGGCTGTATTCTAAGGGAGGGAGGGAGAGACAAACAGACTTTAATAACTGATAAAAAGTAAAAACGGCCTAAAACACTTCTCGGTATATTCAACTGAAATGTCAATTATGACATCGTTGTGTAAGCTTTGTATGTTAATGTAAGACTGTTATAGAAGTAACAAGAATTCGGGAATGAAACAAAATATACGTTATATAAATTAGCTAGTCAGAGGCTAAGTTATTATGCAAATTATGCGACGTCAGTAGTATTAATTACAAATGGACCAGGCCTAGCTGTTGTTAATAATACAGATTTTACAGAGTAGTTTATTTATGTTTTGATATTTATAAAACTACACAATAATCGACCGTCGACGTCTTATATATATTTTTTATTTAAAATTGTGTAATCTATAAATAGTAATCAAGTTATGTCTCACCTCGGATTCTGGATGCTTCACATGAGGCTGATAGACGTCCGGATTGAAGACGACCTCAAAGCAATCTGACGATGACGATCCACATTCCAGAGCTGCATCAGCAACGTGGCGGACCACATCAGAATCTTCTACAAGTAACGGAAGACAAAAACGCCATATGTTGGTTATACAGTTTCGTATCGATTATTAATTAAAAAAGTCCTATCATTACCCTGTTATGTTAAATATGATTGGATATTTATCGATTAGAGTATACTAATACAATTGCAACGAAGTTAAGGTTTGCATAAAGAACTGAAAAAACAATCGATTGTGTCAACAGCGTCACATTTTAATTATTATTTGTGGACAGATATTTATAGATTGTCAAGTAATAGCATAACGAGTGTAAAAAATGCTTTTAATTTGTCCTTATACTTATTAACGGGAAAATAAATATAATTTTCGTACATCTTAATAACTTTAAAAAAACGATTTCATTGAAAATCAAAAAAATATGCTAATTATCACCTTTCACACCTCGTTTTATAAGCATACGTTTTTACTTATTGCTACAATATTAATAATAAAGAATTCATAATAAACAACAGACACAAAAAAACTATCATTATAACAAATCGAAGACCGAGAGGCGCGTCATGGTTCTATAATAGTCGACAAACAGTCCACAGCGCCTTACTCTCTTCTCCACTGAACACCCGTCCAACAAGTTTGACAATCGAGTCGACATCCAACTGTTTCACAGCAAGGGGGGTGGCGGGATCCCTGTGGCCCTCCTCAGAGCCGTTCAAGCCGTTGTGACCATTCTGCTCAATGCTGGTGTCCGACTGGAACACAAATTCAAAGTATCGTAGAATAAGAATATTATACTACCTCTGCTGTTGTTACTGAAGCTCATCACCATAATACACCTTCATCGAATGACATTAAGAAGAAGTTAAAATTGTTTTTAAATATTTTTAAATGTAATTTATTAGCTTATGTAACATCTTATTTATTAATCTTTTTTAATGTTACACACGAGGACATCTAAACTGAGGGGGCATATTATAACAAACAATTCGAATAAAACATCAGGATGCATAACTAATAAAAGAAAATACAAAACACAATACTAAGAATGACTGATAAAATAAAAACGGACAAGATAATCAGAAAAAACAATGTAACATTATAAAGTAGACATACACAGAATTTACATTACATGAATAAAGATGGGTTATATGAATATATAAACACAAATTTTCGAATTTCATAAGACCCAGAAAGAATATTTTCATAGAAAGCAATATATTATATAATATTATTATGATAGCTAATGTAAAGTAATATTGTTCAAAACTATCCGGTTGATTTCTGCTATTTTTATTGCACACTCTTCTGTAATAGCCGTATTTCTGTTAGCCGATTGCCTTGTATACTTGTTTCGTGGGTCTATCGATTAAGACTATTCTGAGCAACCATTAGGGGGACACTATCAAAGACTTTACATTCTTCTACTATTCGTCTGAGAGCCAGGATTTGCTGGGTATATCCTGGTCTGAAGCCGTTTTCAACCAGGGTAAGAGCTAACGCGGTCCAGGAGTATACTATGCGGTTGAATAGTATCGCTCCTAGTGACATGAGGGTAATGCCTCGTAATATTTTAACTGACTTGCATCTCCTTTTTTGAAAATAGGAATTATTGATCTTGTTTACTAATCGGTTTTACAGCACCTGAAAGGTTTTTTTGCTTACTCATTATGGGGGTTAAATAACGCAATCTGAATGTTATGCGCGGTGGCCAATATGGTCGGATAATTGTGCACATGGTGTCTAGGTACAGTAGACCGTCGATTACTGAGTTTGCGAAGCATTTGCGTACTAAACAGTGGTCGACCCAAAAAGAAGACATAATCAATTAATGACCGGATCAATCACAAGAAACATGCATATCTAATGTGAATTCAAAATCACTGTATTTAATTACAAATGTGCCGTTTAAAATATATGTAAAATCTAAAATAGAATACAGTATACTGGGTGTAAGTAACCTTGTAAATACTGATTTACAGATAAATACTGACTTATACATCAATGTGGTGTAACAGCCGAGTAACAATTATGTCAGTGCATAATAAAAATCAATAATATCAAACAAATAAAATATTTTAATATGAAACAAATTTGTAGTTTCCACATAATAAATATATATTTTATTACACTATTTTTTTTTACTGATTTTGTACCTAACACAACTACTAACTAAACATTTCAAGAAATATAATTCGTAACGTATGAAACGTAAATTGACTCACCTGAGTCAATATACGACATGAAGGTCAAATATTGTCGATTTTAAGTTTCACATCAGTTTCGACAATACAACAAGTTTATTTAATTGACTCGTCATAAGTAGATATGTTTGCAAACGTCAATTCAACAACAATAGCTTTTTAAATAATCTAATATTTACGAAAGCTTTATAATAAGACAAAAAAATTATATAGAATAATAATTTATATTAAATTTTATAAAATAAAAGCAAAAATAGTAATCATAATAATTAGTGAAATAAAATAATTCTATAATTATTGAAAACGAGAATAATGCAAAAAACATCTCATCTCCTCCCATCATAATTTTGATATTTTTAAAATAAATTTTAATGTGCCGCCTTTCTGGAGTGACTATATTTAGTTATCCTATCGATTTATCATTAAAGACACAAACTGAATTAAGGGTCAGAAAACAGAACTTACCAAAGGCGCAGACTTTTGATGTTGACGCAGTTTTTGTGAAACCGTTCGTAAGAAAGTAGAATAACGCGCGCTGTACAGAAAAATGGGAACATAAAAAAGGATTTAGTGATCATGAATGAAAGGAGGACGTGTATCAAAGGATCTAATTTTCTAACTATTTTTGAAAAGATAAATTCTTTCATTCTAATAATGAAACTGCAACTTAAGGTAATTTCTGAACGGTATGAATCTTTGTCAATCTTTATTATTATCAATTTTCAAATAATAATATGTAAATTTCAAACTATTGTAATGTCCGTGTCTTTTAATATTTGCACATATCAATGAAACACTAAATACAGCAATTATATTTTTTATCCCGGAGATATTATCAGGGTTAATACCATTGGGAGAACATCACTTTACTTCTAGGATATCTAGATATCCGATTGACATTTAGAAACTTTCCATAACGACAAGTAAGAATATATATCATTATTATTATCTATCATAGAACGCAATCGATATTTTAAAGAAATTCTAATCAATATACTTTTAAACGATATTTTATTCCTAAAATAATCAATGATCCTGACTGCCCAAACTCAAAATGATAAACCAAATATAATTTATATATTATTATTAATAACCTCCAAACAGTGAAATCGATTATATTATAGCCACACGATAATTTTGTTGACAAAGTAAATAAACAAGTAAGTCCATTTGCTAACTCAATTGGTTTTACAATAATAATAGAACCTCAAACATGTAAAATGGGAATAGAGCTGGGAAAAGGTGCACAGGACACTCACTCTACAAAAGCATCCAAGAATTCCGGGCGCAGTGTAGCGAAGGCGTGCCTATGCTGCCAGGGGAAACCTAACTGACGCATTCGGCTGCTAAGCTGTGGAGAATCTACAGCAGCATCAACCGGGGATTCCTCGACCTTTCCACCCTCAACCGGAGAAGCAGGCGAGGTGGGAGGGGAGGAGGGGGCGATGTTGAGGACCAGGTTGGTGTCGGGCGGGAAGGTACGGAGCAGGTCGAGCACATAGGGTCGTCCGTCATTGCCGATGATGCCCTTGCATTCGACCGAGGAGAAGAGACGATGGTCCTTGCCCTGCTGGGAGGTCACGCTGGTGGGGGAGGGGGGTCATACGAGGTGAAGTAATAGCATGCGGTTGGCACCAAATCTCCCCAATAAGGGGGGAAGGGGTATGAAATAGTTTTAAAAAATAGAGGGAGAGAGGGAAAAGAGAAAAAGAAGAGGGTTGAGGAGAAAGAAAAAATAATGAAGAAGGGAAAAGAGAGGTAGTGGAGTAAAAGAGAGGGGAATGAAAGAAGAGAGAGAATGGGGGTTAATTGGAATTCTAATCTTACTTCCTGCTAAGCAGGTTTGGTTGGTACTATCACTAAATAATAAAAATTTATTTGTGGTGCTGTGGATTTTACAAAAAAATTTGAGACCAGGATGAAAAGGCAGTAATAATTTGACAATATCATTGAATAAATTGTTTAAGTTCACCGTATTTAATTTGAATAAATATATTATGACTGAAACAAATAATTTTGGATAAACATGAATTCCAACTAAATAATTTGTAATCACATTGAAATTTGAAAAAAAATTATTAATCATTGCGGTGATTCTAATATACACAGCGCCTATTAAAGCCTAAAAGATATAATTTCGCTACAAATTTTTTTTTAAATATTGAGAATTGGTATAATGCAAAACACGGTACATAATTATAGTATACTATTAACAATATTCATCAAATAATTTTTTTAATAACAATTTGTTTTTAATAAATTATAGTTAAACACATAGTCTATCATTTACAATTATATTATATTAGTATATTAAAATGTACCGTATATTTATTTTATACCGTAAAATTTCGTAACGTATAATAATCAAAATCAGAAATACATTTAATAATGAATAAAATAAAACACTAGCAGCCGACATAATTAAGAAATTATATTTCAACAGGACAATATAGTTTAATGATTAGTTACATACACAAGTGCAATAGAGTAATTAGAAATTAGGCTTATAAATATAGATACATATTAAATATTGTAAAGATTATTTGAAACATCTATAAAACCATCCATTATGAGCCAATGTACAATTCTGAATATATTTTTTTGAGAATGATGAAAAGCTCGGAAGTAGTTAAGTTACTTTTAAGCTTAATATGACCAGATTACTTTTACATTTAATATGATGGTTAATGAAGTGACTTTATTGTGAACCAAATAATATAGCAAAGCACAATACATCGTTAATTTACGATGTTCAGATTATATTTAATCAATTCACGCTTTGATAATGACATAATCTAAAAACAAATTTCATATTTTTATTTTAAATATCAAATATTTACAATATTTACAATATTTATATACAAGGCAAAAACAAAAACCTAAAATATCACTGAATTTGAATGCGTGATAGATATTAGTATACAGATTAATTGAGAACGAAAATATAGACGATTCACAATAGAATAAAGGATCGCAGTAAATAATCGCTAACATTATGTGATATATATATATATATATAATGAATATTTTCGATGAACAATTCATGAAGGAAAATAATTATTGTTGATAATCGTATCACACAAGATAGTTGTTGTAACAAATCAAAATTATAAATAGGAGGTAAATCATCCAGTTAGATTTTTGATACAAGAGATTATTCAACATGTCGCAATAGACATCCACAGAATGGTTGCTAGCTAAACACAATAGAAACAAACTATAACTATATAAAAAATAATACAAAAAAAAAGGAAAAACCCAAGCCAGAGGGCAACTCACTGGTGAGGTCGAATACGCAGCTTCTTGGCAGAGACCGTGAGCAAGTCGGTGTACTTCTCATGGCTCACGATCGACTTGCCGAAGTCGATGGACCCGTAGACGACCGAGTCTTCCTGCTCGCGCTCCAGTATTCCTGGATAGATGGATGGGTCGGAGGGAAGTTGGTCCTTGAGCATTACTGAACTAATGGCTATAATGGTTAGGACTCAGTAACACGCTGAGCAAACTCATTACTTCGTAAGAGATATAAATTATAAATAACTATTTTATATAAAATACAGAATCTTCCAGAATCTTACAGACAAATTACATTAAATATTTCGAGTATTTTGAGGGGGGAAATCGATATTTATATTTTGACAATTTTCCCCATTTCAATTGTAAAATCCATCAAAACAATAAATAAAATATTAAAAACACATCATACTAAAATGTTACAATATGCATATTGTATTGATATTCTGTGATTTCTGTCATAAACAATACTCTATCATGTTTTTGTAGAGATTCTTTATATACCCGTAAAATCTTGCATATTATGTCATGTATGAACATTAACACTTAAGTAGAAATCAGTTGCATCTTATTTATAGACAATATTTTATAATATGACACTAGGTATACAATGTCAAGTAAACATTTATCATGTTAGATATAATAATGAACAGCGATCATTGTTATAGACATAAAAAATATTGAAAAACTTCAAAAATATTGTCAATATATTTATTAAGTTAAAAAAATAGTTTTTAACCTACAACACAAGGTATAAAACAAACATTAATCCCAAACTGTGGAAACATCAACCTACAGAGCATCCTGTGGAGAAACCAATCAAAGTTAAATAGCCAATGAGTATTTTAATGAATACAATAGATCACAAAATATCATCGAATTAGATTAACAGCAGCTGCTGTCCAAAGCTTTGTCAACTTCCATCAGAAATAAACCACTTTGACTGATTAATCCAAACTATGGGTGGGGAGGACGAAGTGGCGGTAATTTAATTAACGCTACGATTAATATTATCAACAATATATTATTTCCTTGTCTGAACAAGAGCTCCAACTAAGAAGGAACATTTAACTTTAAAAAACAGTTATATAAAGTTAATCTAATAAAAAATACGTTCATTGTTTTTTATTTACAATTTGAAACAAGAGAAAATTTAAAAAAGTTGTTACATTCATTATGCAGTATGTCTGCATCAATGTATAATACTCAAATATTAACAATTTGGTTATTTTTCACTTTTCCGATCGGACTTTAGTACTGTTGTGTGATACTGTATTTTCCAATAATATTACATTAAAAATACAAAAAAGAACTAAGAAGCATCACCATGAATTTAAATTTAGGTGAAAGTATGCAATTAATATTATTATATTAAGTAATCTATTAGTTAATACTACGGTAAACTCAATTAAAGTATTATATAATACAATGAAAATGTTACCTACTTCTTCAAGCAGCGTGTATTTCATAGTGTACATAATTAACATTTCAAGGTTCATCCTTTTATTTATGTTATTCATGACAGTACAGTACAGAACCCACCTGGAATGATGGTCTGAGCAGTTACTCTGAACCCACGGAAGTCAATAATCGTTGTACCGAGCGTGTGCAGACCAGGAATGTCGAGGTTGGAGTAGGCTCGAACCCCATTAAGATCACTCAACTAAAAGATACGAATCAAAAGAAAGAAAGAAACAAAATATCTTAAGCTCTAGAAATTGTACAACTGCTCATTAAGATACTCATTATAAAGCGGTCTAACTTTTGCTCTGCTATAAGATATTGATTTCTAATATGCTACACTTCTACTCGACTTCTACTTTTAAAACTATAACTAGGGTGTAGCGATGAATTGTGGGGATAAATGCTTTATTATATGGCCCACGATAGAATATGCTTACTACTGAGAGCGGCTTGTATTTATGCACATTCTATAGTACAGTATTCACTTCATCAACAAACATCTCGCCGATTTTACACAAGTTTATAACAGATCAGTACTATAACGATGATTCCGCAAACAGCGGTAGTAAACTCCTCTTCCTATGAGAGTTTGTATAATATGAAAGCTATATATGAAACAGATAATTACTAATACTAACTATTTATAAATAGTCAAGGAAAGAAACTGGGGAAAAGATAAATGTTACAACGAGACTATATTATATATAATGTGATCAGTCTAATCCATACTTGTGATTATTACTGGGTGCTTTTCTCGAAGCAACAACACACTTTAATTGTAGGTATAAGATACATATAGCGGACTGCATTTAAACAGCTAGGAACATCATATAAAATAGAACATTTTGGTTTACCAGTTCATCATCAAAATACATTAAATTAAATAAATTGCGGTTCATAAAATAAATTTACGTAATTTTTGTAACGTAAAATTTGGAAACAAATATAAATGTATTACTAAAACTAATAGCAAACCCTCTCTTTTTTACGATAATAAATGTAAAGACAAACAAGAAAGCAGAGATTTCTGAGAATTTTCAAAATTTTCACATCATCATAAAACATCCAAAAGAAAAAGGTCACAAATGTTATTATCAGGAAATTACCCATGGTAATTGAAATCTATGGCTATGGCTACTGAAGTCTGCCTTCATTTTACCTAGTCACATGAGCGCAAATTAATGTATCTGCCGAACAAGCACCTGTACGGTCGAAAACCTTTTGCATACAGGACGGAGAAACCTTCTACTGCACAGGTGATTGTACTGTTTTATAAGTGCTTAATAGTGTGTAAATATGCAGAAAGAATACGCTCACTATACACTACAAAATGTTACAATACAAAAGCCACACGCTGTCTGGTGAAATCAAAAAACACAATTCAGCTGGGGAGTGTTTACACTAGCAACTGCTGTGCTTACATTGTCATGTTTATTTTAACAGTCACCCTTCTACTAAAAAATCAATTAAAACAGTCACAGCTAGCTGAGTAACATAATATAGTATGAGGTCAAGTTTGACAACTGTATTCCCGACCAGTAACAACATTAATTAATTAACCTAATAACCTAGACGATTTGCTTAATGTAAATAAAACTGAAAAACTTTTTTAATCATAAATATAATATCTTTAAACATTTAAAATGACAAATAAACCAAAATTGTTTAGCAATTAGCAAACCAACCAATTAGAAACATGACAAAAAACTTTTCTATTGTGTTGCAACGGTTGAACAGATTTAAGTCAGTTGATTACCCTCATCACTGTCTATAATTAACGTAATTCAACCTGTAATTTATCTGAACTAATTAGGAGAAGACGTAGCGGCTTAAACCAGACAATAAAAACCATTGTGTACTCTCGACATTCTAATTGAGACATAGTACCATGACCGGGGGTAATATTATACTGTTTCAATAGAACCACTAAACACAACATAGACAATTAGTACAACTACGTGTATGTTTGATGTTGAAAATATAAAATACTAATTGAGGTTAAAGCACAGTTTGAATGATGACACTGTCAAAGAAAACCTACAAATTTAATACAAATCAGATTTATTAAATTAGACATATCACGACCAAATTTGTGTGGCCTATATAATATTTAACAGAAGATCAGTTTGATCTGAATATCACATCTACAAAATATGGTGACTTTGATTTGCTTTTTAGGTATGCAAGTATTAGTAATCAACATATAAAATTCATTGAAATAATAAATTTATAATCATTTAAATTAATTTTAAGGAATTATGTAAATTATATATTATTATTTATAATATTAACGTAACATATAATTATTAGTGATCACATAAAATACTTATAAATTAGTTATCATTACAATAACTCAAAATGTAAGTCAATTTTAAAACTATTCAAAATGTATTCTATTAAACTTGAGAAAAATATAGATTAAAAATGGTATTAACCTACATGACCCACAACTGCAATGTTGCCGAATACAAAAAAAACATGATACAAGACTAAATTACCTTTTGGAAAGATGAGGTAGACTTACCGTGGCCGCAAACGCAGCATCATCACCGCCAAAGTCCTTGTAATGATCCTTGACATCAAACCCCATAGAAAAGAACATATTATTCCAGATAAACATCTGCTGCCTGGTCTGTTCGCCCGGGTTGATCGCCATTATGTTGCCATTGACAACCGAACTGGCAGCCCGCGTCGCGGCGGCCACCAGCTCCGTGTTCCCCCGGAACATGGCTCGATCCCGGGCCAGCCGATCGTTGCGGGAGGAGCGGGGCAGTTCCCTGCAGCGCTGCAGCTCGGCGTTCCAGTCACGGGTTTGGCCGGGCAGGTTCTCTTCATAGGCCATCTTGGAGCAGAAGGCTGTCCGTGGTTGGTAGGGAGGAAAGTCAGAACTATCAGGAACTGAGAACATACTAGGCCGGCTACATAGTTACGCCTGACTTAGTTATTATATTAAGTAAAATAATAGTGTTTTTCTCCGTGGTGATAACGGACTGACTACTATGCTCATATTCATTTTAGTAATTATACATTCATATTGATAATCTATAGTGTATATTATGTGTTTTTTCTACTTATCAATCTCTAAGCCATGACATAATATAAAAATATGATTATATCCTATTAATATATAATACGAAATATTCATGTCATAACTTACTAGATAGATATAAAAATAAACATATTAGACAACATAATCAAACAGGTTAATCGGGCGGGGAATTGACGCTCATTTTAAATTTTCCTAAGAATCCAGAAAATACAACTAAATAAAGATTCCCTAAATTTCAAGGGTATTCAGAAACCCAATACTATGCAAAGGTATCGAGATATATTATCCAACAGATTAACTCAACATTCAAAATGCATTAATTTGTCCAATATTGAAAAAGCATTAATATTATGAAAATCATTTGAATTTTGAAATACTATTCAGTATTAAAGAATATTAGAAATTCCCTAAATTATCCCCGAAACGAGCTAACCTTAAATATCGATTGCTATATGATAAGATTGACAGTAACCACAGGACCAACAAACTCTACAGTACGCAAGGTAACCCACATATAGGACCGACACATCAACCACACAATGACAACACAACAGGCCTCACTCTCTCTCTCTCTTACCATCCTCCTTGAGTACAGCATCGATGCCGTGCTCCAGCCGTGGAGACAGCCACGAGTGCACCTGATAGGGGGTCTCGGCCTGCTCGAGCGGAGTCCGGCGGGCCCGCCTCTGTCGCAGGATCTCCCAGCCGCGACGGAATCCGGGGCTCGCCTGGCTCAAAAGCTCCACCAACGAGTGGCTCAAGAAGGGCTGACTTGCTGGACGGGCTACGAACTCCTCCTCCGTAGATCTGACAGGGCAACCGAACACAATTTTTAATTTATATTTGTTTTGTGGTGGTGTTGAGAATTTGAAGAGAATGTTTTCATTTACTATAGTGTGCGTTGCCATTAAATATAACAGCATTTAGGCATATGTATATCGTACACATTGATATGCACGTTCTCACCTAGATCAGTTTACGTAATACTCGTAATGTAACACGTATTGCTACCCATTAAATTATTATTAGCAACAAAAATACAAACGTTTGTCAAATTGTTTACTAAGCTATGAAAATCAAACGTTGACTAAGATTAGTAATGAACCTTTTTGAATAAAGACACACGTTCTGTTACTTATTTTGCTTACTCTATATTGCTTTCTTTTTTGCTTTTTGGCTTTACCAAGGGAGATCAAAATTAATGACCCACCGGAGTTTGATTGTTTACCACTTAAAATTTACATCCTGAAATTGTGAGTTCCATTAGGCGCTATATGTATTTTAGTAGAATATACCGGAGATCTTAATTGCGTCGTATTACATGACTTAAAAGGTGCCAAAAATTAGTCTTTTTAAGACATTGATTTTAAAAATGGTGTATCAAAACTTTCATTCATCACTCACATCATTAGATACTTTTTTGGTAAATAATTTGTTACTTTTACGCACACTGACAACTATTATGGTGTTAATTGTGATCAAATATAGAACAGATAATTTGAATTTACATTATAAAATAATTAGATAAAATTTGTCGACATATTTATATGTCGACGATAGTTAACTAAGCGTCTGATTAGAAAACAAGTGACATAATTATATAGAATGTTGAAAAACTACACCATAATGGATAATCCCACCCCTTCATCTACATAGGCTTTCAAAATGCCTGAAGCAGTTAGAGTTGACGAACTGAATAATTTGAGTCGTATCTAATTTCAGCGAATACCATCAAACCAACGTTAAAAAGTCCGATCTTTGCTTACAGCATGTGACTTTAAAGTACAAAGACTTCCTTAAAAGACCTGCGCACACACATTTCTAACCGTTAAAAAGTTCAATGTAATCTACCTATTATTTAAACATTTTTTTTTAAATTGGCGTCAACAAAACATGAGACGGTAAATATGACAACTAACATCAAAAGGAAAGTGACCTCCTTTAACCTCACTATGCAAATAGAACCTATTATTAGATAACAATTCAAGTAGCAACCGCAACAATGAAGAGCTACTTCAAATATTGAAGTAAATAATAAAGTGAGTGTTTATCTTATAATGTAGGTTAATTCCACAACATAACCAAATAGAATTGAGTATGTATACATAAAAGAATTTGCCGAATAATTAAAAAAACTTCAATTTTTGAATCTGTGACATACTCATTCGATAGCCATTTCAAAGTTTCTAAATGTAATAATAAACTGTAAAAAGTATTACAAAATGTTAATTTTTTAAATTCAAATCTAATAATTGAAAACAATCAATATTTTTACTATTTAATTATGAGAAATCAATAAAACCTTATATTAGAGGTAGCCTATGTCTGTTTCAATGTCAAATGTTTATGAAATGTGGTTGAAACATCTAGAGCAATATTTTTTGAGAACGGATTAGATTTATAATTGTTTATAAAACGTATTTCGATATTTTATAGATAATAGCTTTGTCGATTCACTGTATAAAAGTTACATAATACACATAGTGTAAATAATTTTAAAAAATAACATAAAGTGCATAAAGACATGGATAAAGACTTTCTTCAAAATTGCCCGTACGAAATTGTGAATAATCTTTTTCTAAATACATTTTTTAAAAAGGATAAATTAAAAATGAATTTATAATAAAGCACAAAAAAAGGACGTGTAAAACATTCTAAAACGTTATTAAAAGCATTAAAATACATAAATATGGAAAACACTCCCTTTTCACAAGTCAAATAAAAAACTTCTCTCTAAGTATCTTGCAAACAACATAGGCTGACTCTCAAAGACAGTGTCTACAATACCTATATATATATATATATATATATATATAACTATCACTAAATTCATTCACACGGTCATTTTTCGCCTGCTCCTGGTCATTATTTATTTATGATTATGTATGGTCATATTAAACAACAGAAACATGAATATTAAAATATACTTATCTTATGTATTGCTGAGTTTAGGTTAAATATCTAGATAAAAGCACCAATAAATTGTATTACATCATAACTGCTAAGTGGACTGAAAAGTATTGTATAGTGTGCATAGCATTGGAATACCTAAATTAAAATCTGTTGTTCATACTTCAACTGCTTCCAAATGGCGTCGTGCTAGTGTGATTTAATAGTGTCATGCAGGTAACATATATTGATAGAAAAACGAGCATTATGAAACAGACAAAGTACAGAATTGTCTCATGGCACAGGTCAGGCAGAGATATCATCCTGTGTTTAATGACATATCGGGTAGGTATTTGTTTGGCCACTTCCTGTAAATAGATATATACAAACGAACAGATCTGGTAAAACCGGTTATTCATGATATAGATTGTAAACAATGATATATACGCTTTTTTTTAAGCGGATAATTTTTTAAACCGAACATGGAAATTACTGAAAGAATGTGATTTGTAGTTCACAATAAAAGTCTGCGCTTTCGATGTAGAATTTGGGAAAATACGAAAAAGATAGGATCTCTACATCTATTGATTTTATAATTTTAACAGATCAGTTTTTGAATATAGCGACAGAAATATTTTACACATCAATAACATTACCCTTTTGTGTAACTAGTCATACAATACACAATTTAAACGTGAATTTACATAGTAAGCATAATTTTTTACCTTAGTAAGTTTTAGATATATAGTTATAGCAGATAGAACGAGTAAACAGAATAAAAGTAGCTGTTGTTTTAAATAACCATGAATCTCATAACAATTAATAATATCAATTTAAAAAATTTACTCACGTTGACAATTAAAAAACCACAACTATAACTATAAGATTGATTAATTCCGAAACTTCGGTTATAAATTAATTTTAGTTTCTTCTACCTAGAGGTTTTTATTTTCATTAATGTCAATGTATTCATTAAATAGATGTGTAAATTAATAGTATATCAATTTATTTGAAGTACAAAATAATGTGACATGCTAAATTTTAAACTAATCAAATGAGTAAAATATAAATATATTTCGGATAATATAAATTTGTTCTATTTTGAGTTTTACAAACCAACTGATAAGACCTATAACTTTCAGAACGGGTGGCTTTCTGATGAGATTCATATGAAATGTATCTTCGAATTAATTTTCTAACACATTTGATGAATAGATTACAATTTCTACCATACCCATATTGCATATTATTACTACTATAAATAAAGTTACTTGATTTCTGGAAAATATTATGTTTCGTTTGAAGAAACATTTTTAGCAAAAAAAACATAACGATAACTAAAGACACAGGAGGAAGATAAAAGTTACTGTTTTGTTAATATTAAATAAACTTGGTAGATCAAGCTTATTTTAACGCAACATCGCACTTTTCATATCTTAATTGTTCATCTTATTACATAATGCAAAATACATTTCTAATTGAATTTGTAAGATTTACTGATACTTCAAAATATTATCTTTAAAAACTTACAAATTGGCAAATAATATGGTGGTAAACTGTGTATGATAACTGGCAACCTCGGAACTGTTCATAAATAATGTGTTACATTACGTCATAGAAAGATGTTTCTCGGTCGCAAATCAGTGTTCAAAACTCTCTAAGCTACTTGTATATTATGTTTTTGTATATGATAAAAATTAGCTGGTAATAGAATATTTGACCTAGTTCTTGATTTGACACACTGATGTGATCACAATATATAAACATAGACAGGATTATGTCACAAAAATACTGGTTTAACTTGAATAACTAAACATCTCAACTGAAGCACTAGTTATCAATAAAGGAACAATGGACAAAGGAACAGTAGAAGAAGAAATAAAGGAAATCTGGATGACTCGAGCAGGCGAACAAACTGGCCAGTAGTTAGACAATGTTCCTCAGCTGAGAAGCCAAATCCAACAATGGCTGTTGCCTCAGTAGCAAAATAGAGAACTAATTCTTATTGTATTTGATGCTACAAACATCACTAACTTCGTTTAAGTAAACAAAAAATATTAGAATTATTATTGTATTTTTATGTCATCTTTGTGCTACAAATAAGTTCCGTTCACGAGTAATAATTTTAAAACTCAGTAAGTAATTGATCCGACATCAATCATACTAAAAACAAAATCATTTAATTATTCTAAAATCTAATAACTATTACTTCAGTTATCTAACTTAATATGGTGAAATAATTGAAATTAATCGAACAAAACATATTAACGAATCACATGTTAGTAGCATTATAAGAAGTATGATAATAAAGTGGCACATAAATAACGTGCGCGTCCGGAAAGTGTGCCTATATAAATATGCTCTATATAATATATATATACTAACTATGTAAATACTACCAAACCACGCTAGCGGGGACAATTTCCTTATTGGCTAACACTGTTACAGGCACAATAAAGTGTTGTCTAACTGTTAAGAGAACGTTTAAAGTTCAAGTAAAAGTTCATTACGCGACCAATGTTATGTTAATACGAGAATGACATGAGAAGGATTGTCAGTTGCGGTTAAGTGTGTTGATATCACCCTAACTCACAAAGTCATATAATATATCATACAGTGATCAACACCCCATGACATAAAGAACCCAAGTGTGTACATAAACTTGTATTTACAAACTGGTGCCATTGTATTAAAAACCCGATAAAATCCTATATTATATTATAGGTGTAAGTAATACCAAATCAGTAAATAATATAAAGCTTTAGGAAGTAACATAGCCGACAAAATATATAAACTTCAACAACTTTTGAAAGGCACATGTTACAGATACAACAAGTTTATATTCTATAAGTATAACAGTGAGTGTTTTAGTTTTGCCCACTAGACATATTTTGAAATATATATATTAATGTCTGACAAACAAATTTAATGTAACGTTATAAATATCACCATTATTAAATACAACATCTAACGCATTATAAAACAGTCAAATTGTTTAAGGAAAATCTACACGGTCAGTTAGAATGAAAAGTGAATAATTTAAATATTTGATAATAAAGGAAGAAACCACGGAAACAGCGTATCGACAAAAAATATTTTTGTCAGTAGCCTATACACTGCATATTTATAATAGCATTGGAAGTGAAAATGTCAAATCTAGGAAAAATAACTTACTAGTCTGGTAAGTTTTAAGAAAATCTAATAGAAAATCGTCCAAAACATGTAACATCGCAGACATCAACATAACATAGAGCAATTTTCGTGCATTGGATTTGATCATCCTATTCATAAATTGGTTGTAAGAAAATGAAATAGAATCATTATTTAAATGTATGTCAGTATTTTTTAGGTATAATATACGTACTCTAATGGTCAGATAGCATATCATAACGAAATAATCATAAGTATGCCTATAAAAATAAGTTATAATAATTAATATGAAACTTATTAATGAAAAAGGAATGGATAAATTGTAAGAAAAAGTAGGCATTTGCTAAGAAACATAAAAATCTGAACAATTAGCAACCGAAAACGAAGCACATTTTAGGAGTAAAGACATTCCTTAAGGTAACACTCGTACATATTAAATTTAAGATACTACCGGAAAGCGCAATATTAATTTTGTTCCAGATAAATATAATGTTTTGCACAAATTATGTAACCGTAACAGTGAATAATTTTATAAAAATATCATATATAATCAACCTAACATTTATATACAACAAATTGCTCTGGTCACTTCAAAAATAAATCATTTCAATGTGGAAATGTAAAAATAATTTTGGGCATGAAGTTAAGGAACGTTCCGCTCCCGTGAGAACCAAATAATCTACACATCAGTACTCCAGTCTTGCCACAGCTTATCATGGTTAAAATATCGCTGGCAGTCTAAAATATCGCCCGCCAAAAATTAGTTAGTATTACCCTGCAAAAATGTTTCAAACAGTAGATTTTTACTAGGTAATTTATTTATTTTTAAGCTCTTCATAAAACATATTATACTGTAATAATGAATTAATTTCATTTGGTAATTTTACAACGAATAAAATTTAATTAAGCATCATTCATAAATACGGATAAGGACTAGTCACTATATGCACAATGCTCAGACAATGTTAATTTATTTTAGTCCGATTTATTTTTTCAGTTATTGCAGGAAGCATAGCAAATATGTTATTTGATTCTAGACGCCGTTTAAGCTGCACAGCAGAATATCTGCCTTCTTTAGTGCCTTTTGGGCTGCTTCCCTTTTTATCCGATTTTTGGTATAAAAAAGTATAAAAAGAGCAATAAAAATATTTAATTTAAATATCGCCGAGATGATCAAAATATCGTATATTGCAGACTTTAGTCCAAATATCGCCGCCTGTGGCAACACTGAAATAGTAAAAAACGGTGGGGATTCAACATCAGTGCGGTACAATGTATTAACATTGTACCTGATCCGATTTAAATAATAACTCTTTGATAAATTTAGAGATCAGTAACATATCTAAAATAATTTATGTTTTTAAAAATGAAGTATATAATTTATTTTAATCCGTTAAATTATATAGGAAATGTGCTCAATTGCAATTTGTGGGTTCAAATTATCCCAGGCAAGATTAATAATGTCAAAACTTCGAATATTCGCTTATATTAATATTGATATAAATGATTTCTATACATTGTAGCATTTTGAAGATAAACAAAAATAACTATTCGTAGATGTCATAATTACATAATATTATAATCAGAACTAAATTTCAGATAAATTTCACTCGAATAAATTAAATTATTTCATTAATTACATAACATTTAAATATAATAGTATATATAAGTATAAAGGGGGACACGAATTTAATTTAAATAACAACACGCTATAATTTTAATTATAAAAATAAATTAGGTAAATAAAACTTTCCGAAAATGTTTATTATTATTTTTTGAATAAAAACGGTAAATTTTTTAATTTTAATTTAATACATTAAACAAAATTGTTTCGATTCTTGTAGCAATTAATGCTAATTAATTTAATATTGCTAACTATATTACCAGACACCATCTATGAACATTTGAGTGACAATCAATCAGCAACATTAGTAGAAATAAATATTATGAGTAAAACAATGGATATCATTTTAATTTCATAAAAGTGAATAATAACACATACATACGTACAAACAAAATGTGGATAAACATATGTGTTAATAAAATGACCAAGGGTTATTCACATATATTAATATTGTCAGCAAATGAAGCAACAAACTAACACTAGGGCCTATAGCTACAAAAAATGTCTCACTAAAGGATCACTAATTTTATATAATATGAAAGAAAATATATATTTTACTTTCAATAACAAAAATACGATTAATAAATAATTTGAACACAATAATTACATATTACTGAATAAAATAGCAGTAGTGATTATGTATATAATCAGTAATATCGAATAGGCATGCCATGTGTAATCATAAATATAGGTGAATATTAAATTTTCATAATCAGAATGTTTCAAAAAATCAAAAATGGAAATATACAAGAAGGTTAATTACATAGCAAGAATATTGAATAATTATAAAGAATATCAGTGGAAACAGTATACATTGATTGATTATGGGCGATTTTTATAAAACCAAAAAGAACCACAACAAAATTTAGAAACATCATAACAATACTTTGCTATAACAATTTGTATGATATCTTCAGTGAATTTCATTCTAAAATAGAAAATTTTTAAAGTAATAAAATCAACAGTAAAAAAACAGTTCAACACATATAACATTTTTGAAAGTCAAATTTACCTTAGTTAAACTATATAAATCAAATTAATTTATCAATTACAAAAATAACACAATTTTTTTAAAAAGTATGAATTATTATCAGCTATTGTCTTGTACAGAATATGCAGTATTTATAAAGTCAGAAAATAAAGTGCACAAGACTACAGAATGCACATGAATATATAACATATTTTCATGAATTGTGAGCAAAACAATATTATTAAAATATATTTGTCTTTATTATATGACATATTAGACTATACAAAATAACAACAAATAAGAAAGTATCCTTACAAGAAACGAAGAATAATTCTTAACGAGTCACGCCATGACGAGTTTCTGGAACAAAATATGTTTAAACATGAACAAATTAGGAAGTAAATATAGATTCAAATTGAAAAACAGGAGCATAACAGAGTAGAAAATACATATATTTAACTTTTATTTGCTTTTAGATCAGCTAAGTTTAATTGATTCGCTGAAATGGTAACAATAGTTTTTGTTGACGTGGGTTGATAAACAATAAATCAAAATGCCAAAATAATATTATAAATATAACTTAACAGAAAAACAGTATCTAAAATACTGAACCGCAAATGTATAATTTAAAAAAAACGACCTTTTAAGAAACACTTAACCTCAATTCGGATAATTTAAAAAAAACATAAAACAGCTTTTGTCATACATGGAATTACATTAATTGATTAACCATAAATACCGCAGTTTGAACATTATAAATTTGAAATAGTGTAAACTTATATTTTTCTTAAATTCTATATTTCCTTTTTTTCTTCATAAAGAATTAAAGTATAAACGTATAGTTTAATTATTTTTTAATAAAATAGTCAATTAATGTTTCTATTTTATATTATTGATTTGCAGTTAATATGATCAATAGTTCACTATGGCTAACCTTCCAGAAACTATTGCATTATTAAATAAAACAAAATAACACGACACTTTTTCCGAAATTACGATAGATATGTTTATAATTATTTGCACATACATTCTGTTTTGCTGCGTGCTTGATGATTAAAATGTAACCATGACGATGATGTAGAATATAAAAACATATGTATTCACTTCATATAGCGGTCAATTGAAATAACTGTATAATATTTTTCAAAGACAAGCATAAAACAATAGTGTTGTTAATAGATGGAAATCTATAGTTTCCAAGATTACATACACATTAACAATATGTACGTAAAACGCATGACAGTAATACAGGGCTCACAGCATTCAATAGGGGTCGTGTAATATATAAAATGAAAGCGTTTTAAGCCCTAAAATATACTACAAGCTACTAAATTTACACTCCAATGAATCTAAATCATGTCAACTATTAATATGATGATAATAATAAATGTAAATTCTTTGGAAACTCATATATCTTAATTTTGCACGTTTTAATAAATGTAATGACTTCCATATCATCTCAATAAAGGATAATTAATTATAAAAGTATTATTATTTGTACAATTTTTATAATAACATTTATAAACCAAAACTATTGAGGTTATGCCCCTCTGAAGGGACACCATAACTCATCTATGAGACTCCGCCTCGGAACCACTTATTTTTTTACAATAAATATTTTTTTTAATCTCCAAATCCAGCCTTTTGTATTAACGACAATACAATATTGGCGACGAGTCTATACAGCAGGTAGCGAACTTAACCCAACATCATGAAGATGCCACCTTGCCTTTAGAACAGTGGCTTTGCAATTTTCATACTTTATATTGTCGCGGGTCTCAATATACCGTTCGAAAAGCACTGCGAAGCGCACTCCTCTTAAACTGGCTTGGGGATGAGACCGGACGACAAGTCAACATTGTTGTCATGGACGACAGCGACTTCGAATCGACAATACAAAGCCTTGAACATCTTTTCGGTAAGAGAAAAGCTAGTTTTCTTCACAACCACCATTACTTACCCTATCATAGAACCGCAGTTTCATTACTGTCCCAAAGTCTATACTGGCTACAGCTTTATTTGATTTTCCCCGGATTAACAATACACAGACATTAGAATTTTAGCACATAAGTTTGGCAAAATAAATTTCTTCATGAGTCCATGCAGAAGAGACTCCCTATTGGAGAAAAGTAAACTTTGATTTAGTCTTTTGAACTCCAGTGAGGAAATCTTTAAATTGTGACAACAAATTCAACGAAGCTAACAACAATTTATGAGAGTTTAGTGGGGTGATCATAAGACACTTTCTAGTATTCAGTATAATTTTCATTTAAAAATATTAATATCATCATTATAATATCATTAATGTACATCATACTTTCACACATGAATTGTAAACTATTTTATTGATTTAAATGTTTATAATGTATAACTTTTGACAACATCACAAATTAACCTCGAAGACGGTGTCAGATTCAGATATGACATGAAACTCTTCCATTAAACTCTGCATGAAATGCCCTTTAAACTTTGCATTGCTAAAAAAATGAAAAAATTTACGTTACGTATACTATTATGTTAGAACCAAATCATATAACCAATTAAATACATACCACTCACATAAATTATATCGATGGCTTTCTATATACGTATGGAGATAGTGTTAAAGACAACCAACAACTTCAATTAGAAGTTAGACAAGTGATGAGATAAACTGATATAATATAACGATATAGATATATTATAAATACAAATAAAATACAAAAATGAATTTTTTCATTCGCAGAATAAACATTAGATACGAGTCTATACAGAATATAGACCAAGTAAACGGCTCTATACTGTAGGTGCTCGTCTACCCAACCTGTTCATTATATTGAGAAATATGAAGGCAGACAGTTTATATTAAAATTGCCCACATAATGTTGTTTTATCAGTACGATTATTTTTTCATTCAAAACTGCGTGCATGTTTAGGTGTACGTGTGTGATGTTTCTTGAGATATCATTTTGAATTTGTATACACATAATACACTATATAGAAATGTAAATAATGACAGTATTGATAAAATATGACGCTGAAACAATCGGATTTTCACGTACTGTAAAAAATCAATTATATTAAATCAAAAGCGCTGATGATTGTCGAGATATACAATATATACCGTGGAAAATAGACAACATCATAACAAATATCAGTCTTATTTTAAACATGGTTAATTTAAATTTAACTATATACAATATACACTATCGGTATTTTCATATCTAAAAAAATATAATGTTCTTATAGGTTGTGAATGGTGTAACATACTTTTTTAATTATTAATTTGAAATTTATTTAATTTTAGATTAAAAAAATAATCACTGAAAAGTTTAGCGATTTACAATTGATTATTTTTTACGGAAGCTACTAAAGTCTATGAAGCATAATCAAAACAATACAGTCATTGCAAGTCTAGGAAGCACATCTCGTCGTTGACTTTCACTTCTAGAATTGCATCGACTGGCGATACAGTAGCTATACACGTCTGGGACGCAGCATTAACAGCAGAATTGCCGTATATTGCAACAACACATATTAGGCACAAACAACACTGCACAGTCAAACAGTCGGTTATGTAACGGTATACCACAAACACCCACGACGCACCAGCGCAATAGTTGGCGTCCATATCGCGTCGTCGACGCCGAAGACAGTGACGCAGAATCATCACCTTACCGAGGGCAAGGAGGATCTTTTTTGGCGATCCGAGACCCACGTGTGGGTCGGAGTCTGCAGCAGCTGAAGAATTCATGCCGACATGTTCAACAAAAACGGTGGACATGTTTAGTCATTTGAGACAGAACAGCAGTTTTTTTCACAAAAACTGAAAGAGTATATCTCACTTTTAATTTTAAGTGTTGCATAGTATATGGTAGTTTTTACGAGAATGGTTTCGATGTATAGGTATGCATAAAGTTATAAATCAGGACAATCTAATAATGCCATTGTATTAAAATAAGCCACAAGTAACGCAGGACAGTTCACAGGTACCAACTATCTTACATAGCTCTTTACATTGATACTAACATATAGAATATTAAACCTAGATTTGATACAAAACAAAATGCAAGGAATAAAGTCTATTACGACATTGATCGAGGTCCGTTTGATTTTAATGAAAAATATTTGTAAATTCGAGATGTTATTTCAAACATATCAAAATACATTGTTTATAGTTTTCCTACGAGATTGTAACCTACGGGAAATGTTGTACAAATTAAATCAATAGAACTACGCAATAATATTAAGACCCACTCACAACAATAGAAATACACATGAATATTACGACCTACTCACAAAGCACGCTACGCATCGAAATGAGTAACGGTGGACACTTGTTTCCCCACCCTTGCCGCATATTAACAAGACAATAAGCAACACAATATTTCCATATACAACTACAATCCCAAGACAACAATATCTAGACTAATAGAGGTTGGTGGAAGATTTCACAGTCCCACAAAAAACATATTATAATTATGTTTTAAGTTTAAAACCGTTGTTCGACTATTAGCCAACCAACTAACATACAACTGACTGGCCACATTATATTTTCGATAAGTAATAGGCTTTCCACGGCCTTCTATTGGCCATCTAGAGACTCACTCAATTGTATTGTTTCATTGAAACATACCGGCTAGATAGAGCAGAGAAAATAACCTCGAACCAGCTGTCTTCAAACTGACCAAAACATAATATTTTGCGAGATGCATTGATGCTATAGTTGGTTATCTCATATAATCAAAATACAGTTTTAAATATTTTAATATTGATGTTCTGTGCACGATGACGGATAACGCATTTTAAAACAAAGAATATATTATGAATTCAATCACCAGAATATAATGAGAAAAATGTTGATAGAAGAGCTGTTTCAACATGTTTCGCATCGCAAGGTTACCCGTACATGTGTCTAGTATGCTTTTATTAGAACTATTGATAATTACGACCTTTTCGATTATGATTTATTATAAATTTAAAAAAAACTGGCCAGACTTATTTAACAAATCTATACGTATGTCAATTTTAACAAATTATAAAAGCACGTATGATATTAAGCCGTTTCCGATGAGTCGTGTCGCATTTGCATTTGTGAATAGACATTTGCCATTGAAAATACACATACTGTTGGTATTTGTAATGAATAATATTTTGATAAGACTGATTTTCAAAATAATAATTCGTCGTAAACAGAACAAAAACTCTTTCCACGACACCTCCAGGACACTACATTTAAATACATGATTTAAACAAGTATACAAACCTAAATACAAAACATAAATATTCATATATAAGAAATACTATAGTATTAAACTATTTAATATACGATATTAATTTAAAAAAAGATATTATTGAGTCATTAAAAAACTCCATATACAAATTGTATGTTGGAAACATTCAATTCTGCCTTAATTATACATCAAACTGGGAAGGGGGCTTCTGGTAACGCTTACTAATTAATTACTTTCATATAATATATATTGTATATATTTATACAAATGTACAAAAGAGATCATGTGTAACTGTATAATATCTGCATTGAATGTAATAAATTTCAGCTGAAACAAGACTATCACAAATATTACATATTCGGTATTAATGAGACCATTCTATATTATCAATATTAATAGACGAAAAATATTCTATACTATGAGCCCAGTGTCTTTAAAATTAGTGACTTTCCCGGTTTCCAAGCACTGCATGACCACTGAAATAAAGCAGAAAGAATCCTAAAACAGGGTGGCCACAGTACCTACATTTTACAATTCCGGTACATTTTCTGTATAATTATAGAACTTTAAAAATG
Organism: Coelogynopora nodosa; assembly: GCA_034780555.1. NCBI lineage: Eukaryota > Metazoa > Platyhelminthes > Proseriata > Coelogynoporidae > Coelogynopora > Coelogynopora nodosa. Next base: position 23,510 of record JAUZND010052219.1, on the reverse strand, counting down.
GCCAACATGCACATATATTGCCCTAATTGCCTATAAACAATGACAAAAGTTTTCAAAAAAGTAAAAATTAAATATAAAATAATAAATACCGAAATTTTAGGTCAACTAATAAGTTTGAAATTAAAAATGTCAGATTGAAAGAATAAAAATCACATATCATACATTAGCAGATTAATAATTGTGTAGGGCCATAATTTAAAAAAACGACTGAAGTAAAACTATTAAATTATTCTGTATATGTTTCAGAATTAAAGTAGGTGTGTAATTCCAAAATCATGCATAATTCACCTGTAATTCAACAAAACAATACAATTTAAGCACATACTATTCTTATATAAGAGGAAATTCGATTACGTGTGGCCTCCCTGTTACAAACAAGCAGCGATGGCACCAGCTCCCTCACCGTGGTAACATAGGTGATCCCCCCCCACCCCATCCTCCTCCTCGAGATATACAGGCGGCGGCAGCGGCGGTGGATAGGCGGTGAGAGCGTTGGGAGCAAACATGACGGTGTAGACGTTGACAGCGGTGAGCAGGGAACAGAGCAGCACAGGACCGAACACGGCCCCCTCCAGCCCGTAGTAGTACATCCCGCCCACCACGGTCAGGCCGGTGAGGTAGGGGTGGCCAGCACTGGAGGGTGGAGACGGGGGGGTTATGCTATACTTGTTTTCATATGTGGTAAAAGAGGTGCACAGCAATTATAAAATAAGAAAAGTAGAGGAAACTACAATACACTGACAAAGTAGAAGTTGATGAACAGAGGGAGAGAATTGTCTATATGAAACTGAGTGGCCAATATCTTGGGACCCACCAGAGGAACCGACTTTTCCCCAAGGTTTGGCCGAGCTCAGAGTTGTTGAGGATTCCACTTGAGGTTCCGTTTGAGAGAATGAGAGTGTTTCTACCAAATACTAGATATTGATTAAGATATCATATATTAAGCAAACCGCTCACAACAACACAAGGGGTAAATATCCATGTCTTAATACCCTAACTGGGACAACAAACCTGTTGTAGGTCCTACAGAGATTTAAATAAACAATCACGAGAATCTTATAATCAGAATGTTAACTGCATAGTCTATAAAGGATAGATTATTAAGAAGGAATAATGTAATATTTAATGTTTTACATAATAATGTTTACGTATATTTTTAACTAAATATAAATTTAGTTTTATTTATACTGATAATGATTACGTTATAATATATAGAAGTTGCATTTGAGATTATTCCGACCTTTTTGTGTATAATTAATACAAGTAACAAGTCATATCTAAATAAAGAAATAAAATATGATCAAAAATGCTATATTAAGAAATACATTCGATAATAATGGCACTATACTATTTTTATTGACCAATATTAAGTATAAGTAAATTTTAAAAATATAGAATATGGATTTTTGTAATTAAAACATGGCTAACTATAGACATTATCAAATTTGTAATATGTATTGGCGTTTTTCAACTAAGAAAAAGGGTTACTTGTTCATAATAAGAATAATTCAGGTTAGTATATGTTCATTTAAAATAGGTTATCTTTCGGAATCTGTATACACATTCTTATTTTTTTGCTATCGAAACATTCTTGCACATCATGTTACACTATTGGAATAGTTATATTGAAAACAAATATATAGAGTCATCAACAACTATACATGTTACATACAGTAACTACATTATAAAATGTATGTAAAATATGTTTTACAGTGACTAATGACATTGTTCATCATGTTACATAATTGGTACAAAAAATACTTTTTATAGAACAACGTCCTCATCCGCGGTGGGTGGCCAGACTATGACCGCAACTCACCCGTCAATTTCGGCGAACACCGCACTGTCAAACAGACGTGTGGGGACCACATGGAGCAGGACGAGGAGGCAGGCAAGCCCCACCTCACCGTAGACAAAGGTGAGCTCGATGACCGCCGGCAGTACAGCCCAATAGGTGCCAACAAAGGGGATCACTGCCAGTACGGCCGAGATAGCTGGTGACGGAGGAGTGGGGGAATGGGGGGGGGGGAAGTGATTCAATTAGTGGTCAACCTGTTGGTACACATTGTTAATTATTATCTAAATTCTGCCTATGTGCAGCGCTTCCAGCTCTTTATTCAGCCGTTTTCGCGCACGCCATTCTATTTCGCCCAGTATTCTCGAAAGGAGTTGTCTGAACTTTCCGCTAGCTAGGATAGAGTTCCAAAATGAGACAACATTCTCAAAAGAATCCTCACTTATTATCAAGTTATAATAATGATAACAATGAAACATTCTAATACCATTTAATGACTGATCAGGAACATTTAATGTACAAGTTCATAAAAATATATCTTTAAGTTTATAAAAATAGACTGCTAAATTATTTTTTTGAAATCCGCCACAGCGCTGCCTTCGATCTAGTGACTATACTAAATGAGAATACTAACAGGACTAGACTTTGTGAAGCCTTGATTTCAAAGCATGTATGACGGTATATACTGTAGGCGGGGTACGTATACAGTATCAACAACTACTAACGGCAACATACCACACGGCACCATGATAAGATGCACCCCGAACAGCATGTGCGTCAGCAGCGTATACCCGGCATAGAAGAGCCCGATCTTGGCCGTGGCCGTGAATACGCCATCGACAGCGGCATAGAGTGAGTGGGAGAGGATGAAGAGAGTTGGACTCTGGTTGGCGTCGGGCAGGGCTGCCGTCAGGAACTGTCCCGGCAGGAAGTGGTCCCCGCTTGCGGAAAGCAGGTGGAAGAGGGCTGTGAAGAAGATTAGCTACAGTGGGTTTGGAGAGAGAAAGAGAGAAACTTGCAATGATAAGCTTTATAATAATTAAAATAAGCCAAAACATTAAAATAACATAAACATAAAAATAAGCCTTAACACAAAACATTTTTTCAAACATCAACACATTTCTCTAATATTTGTGGTAAAAATAAACTAAAAATTTCAAATATTGTTTAATTAGAGTATATTGTTAACTTTTCAAATAACTGTTGCCACCCGGAAGATAGTGGAGGTTATCGAATCACAACTTATACAACATCTTAGATTAGATCATAAATTTGGATAGAAATTGTAAATTTATATATTTCTTATTTAACATTAAACTTATACTTTAACTATAAGACTACGACAAAGAGAAAAGTAATATAAATGAAGTGGTCACTAGAAAATGTAGCACATATTACCAAAGGATAAACAGTGTTTCGTCGTTCATGGAACCCCAATTAGTGAAATTGTAAATTTCGACCCTATATAGTGGCCAATTAAGATGTATGCTTGTCTCCGAAATTAGTCCATTACTAACTGGGGGGTCATTAGTTGTTTGATAGACAGCGGTGATCTTATTAGTAAAAGTACGTGTAGAGGTTAGGTTGCTTCTGTCAGTGTGCGTAACACCTATATAGTTACTATAATACAGTGTCGTGATGTAAAACGGGTTCGGCTTTACAATGCGATTGTAAAAACCTTTCAGTGAATATAATGAACATCACAAGCATTTTGCTGCATTTAGTAATAATGAACATGAACCAGAGGCATGTCCAGGATTTTATGTTAGGGGAGGAGGCATAAAAAGATAAGGCTCACTATAGATGAATTCTGAACTGTACTTTAGTGTTCACATTTACTAATATTTTTGCACATACTACTTAAACAACTGCAGTTATGAGTAATATAACTACCAAATAATAGAAAATGTAAAACTAAATAATAAAAGTATTTAGAGATATTTGAAATGTAGGATTGTCTGTCCTTTGAGTTTGTACGGTATACATTAAATATAAATATTACGTGTTAAAAAATAAACCACAAAATGATGGACCTTTTTTAGGTATGCAATAAGTATATCCTACAAATGAACTAGAGGTGAATATCTATATACGTATATCCATATATATATAAATATATATTTATTATAGAATCAGTTTAAAAATGTAAAATTCAGTGTTGTTAATATAATAAAAAAAACTTAAAAAAACTGTTCAGTAATTTGCTGTGTTCATTTTTGTTTGATATTAATTATTTTACAGTATAAATCACATCTTAATAAAATACTACAAAGCATCAATTTAAAATAATTGAAAAATATTTTTAAAGAAAAACTGTGTTAAAACTGTGTTAAACTGTGTTAAAAACTAAACTGGGTTTAGTTGGATAATGCAACACTTTAAAAGGATTTGTATAAACGTTGTTTCAAACTCATAATAGGGTTTTCATGTTTCATAAAAATATATTTAGAAATAGTTTTAGTCGTTCAAAGAGAATTGAATAGCAGACTTTATTTATTAGTAAAAACCCGTTTAGAAGTGTTTTCTTTTCACGTATGCCAATTAATCGGTAGAAACGTGGTTTATAAAATGCATTTTTAAGTGAAACTATTTTTTAAAATATTAAACGCCGTAGTGTAATATGATACATAAAAATTGTTAATGTAATTATCGAATACAACAAATGTGTTTTAATAGATATCATAATTTCATTTATTCACGATAATCTTGGTATATACTTGTCACATATTTCCTTACAAACAGGGCAGACGCAGCCAGAGCCAATTTAATTACTCACCAACGAAATGAGGAAGCTGAGCACAACTGAGCCTCCTCCGAAAAGAAACGACGAAACCGTGGAGACTAGGCTGAGACAGAGGTTGACATTGCTTCTCAGCAGGCCGAACACCGACTCGAGCACCGTGTAGACCAGACCCAGGTTGGCCTTGAGGAGGGCCAGCAGTTTGCGCCAGTCCAGCCGGTGAAATTGGGCCAGCGAAGTCCACAAGGAGGTAATGGAGGTGGTAAGGGAGCGCGCGGAGTTAGTGTTCCTTCCCTCCAGCGGCGGGTGAGGGTCTGGGGTAGTGTGAGTGGCGTTCTGTTGGGTAGGGGGGGGGGGGGACCAGACTAGAGACCGCCACTGTAGCCAATGATAACTGAAGCCTCTTCTATAAAAAAGGATATTTTGTGAAAAATTCAGTCACAAATTATCCACTCAATTATGAAGCGTGATTTGTAAGGTATAATATGTTATGATAAACAACACAAATATACAAAAAAATAGAAAGATACGGAAAATGCTAAATTTAAATTTTCAATTTTTTTGTTTATTAAATTTAGTTAGCATTTTCTTTGTTTAACGTTGCAACATTAATTTATCGAATAAAATAATAATATGGGGAAAAAGGAAAGCACAACTATAAAATAAGCTCAGGGGTACAGCTACTAGTATGTGATATATGCAATTATTGGAGCAAGGATAGGGCAGAGACAAAATGAAAGAAGTTAGATAATTTAAAAAATCTATTCTGAAATTGAATATATACAAAAAAGTAAGAGAACAATTCATCCATATATAAGGCGAAACATATCAGAATATATTAAAAAGAAATGGGACGAAAAAGGACAGCACAAAAATATAAAAGAAGTGAGGAACAATGTATGTAAGGGCATGTTTCGGATGTTGATAATTCTTACATCAAATTATTAATGAATCAAATAATCACATTGCTAATAGAAAACTATATAATAACATTATAAAATATAATTATATTGTTCAATAGTCACAAACTAAACACACATGTGCGGATTCATGTGAATTAAGCGTAAAAATGAAGATAAACTTAGGTACATGTTTTTAAATTATTTGAATTATGTACCATTGACTTCTACGAAATTATACAACGTAACAATACTCCGGCTTAATTTAAAAAAATAGTATTTTGTAACTTTTTGTCTACCCCGTTCATTGCATTATTATTATATTATTATAGTTCTGAAGTGATAAAAGCCTTAGTTATATAATAATAATATGTAACAGTACCTGAGATATAGTCATACGCTATGATGGATTAACAATGTAGGGTGTAATTGCATAAAAGTTGAGATTATGAGCTTGCCCGGCCAACATTACCAAATCGACCATAAATTCATTATGCTAATTATATTGATGCAAAAAATTATAAAGATAATGCAGGGTGACTCAAAAGTCACGCATCATTATACATGTATACAAGGTGACTCAAAAGTCACGCATCATTATACATGTATACAGGGCGACTCAAAAGCCACGCATCATTATACATGTATACAGGGTGACTCAAAAGTCACGCACCATTATACAGGTATACAGGGCGACTCAAAAGTCACGCATCATTATACATGTATACAAGGTGACTCAAAAGTCACGCATCATTATACAGGTATACAATTGACTTTTTACACTGCCTGTAAATAACTTACGTTATTATATTATTTTGTCTCCAGTTTTTGTCCATAATGATATAATTATAAAATTATAACTCATAAAAAAATTGAAAACAGATACCGGATGTTTCTCTGTAAAAAGCATCAACTGCCGGTTTCCCCATATAATCTCATTTACGCTGCCCGATTCCTGGCTTTTCCCGATAGCGGAAATTCAGTAAATAATTAGTTAAGTAATAAATGTTCCTCTTATAGTCTGGTCTATAGTAAGAGCGCAATATTTGTAAATCAAAAATGTCATGCTTAAAATAATATAGATTGGTTTTGGTTCAGCAAGCATGATCGCCCTACCATATCAGTCATTTGGTGATAAAGCTTGTCCCATATCTCAAGAGCTTGTTCCTCAATACGTGCCTTGTTCTTGGGATCTGCACTAAACACTTTGTCAATCTAAAAGACAAATATGTATATACATATATGGTAATCTGTATTCAGAATAACCTGACATTGTAATCTAATAATAATATAAACAAGTAACTATTTTCTGTTAAAGTTCTAAACGCATGTACATGGGGCACAAAAATAATATACAATTTAGAATTGATATATTTATAAATTCACCTTTCGCTGTATATATTTCCTTCCGAATGGATAGGCGTTTCCTACCATGGAATCAAAGACGTTCTTCATTTGATCTCGTTCAGGAATCCAACTAATACAATATATATATATACATATATAAATGATGTCTTACAAAAATACAAAATGATAATCTCACGATGTATCTAGAAAACCGATTGCAAAGTGACTAATGCATATTATGTAGATATAATTTATATTATATACATATATTTTATACAATATACTGATTAAACAAGGAAAGACATAATATATGGAAGAATTATCTCAATTTCAAACAGTTCATCATTGTCAAATTAAAGTGTGAATAACAACATTTAACAACTTCGTATAATGAATGGATCCTCCTTTGTAAACGTAAAGTAGGGGGTTCTAAATAGTTATTAATGGCATTGAGTTTGTATGGCAATGTATAATAGGTACCAAATACATGACTATTTCACATTTTTGTCCCATACCACTAGTTACAATAATCAGCATGACATATTGTCTCTGGGTAATTTATTAGTTCAATATCTACTCACAGGCACACTCTGTACACGTTCTTATCAAATGTACATTACATGCTGTACGGTAACATTCGTCACATAGTTGTTTCACCTTCCTCTTTAGTAAATACTATAGGAAGCAAATTGAATATAAACATTTAGCAATGTATACAAGTAAGCCAGGAGATATAATAAGTGCAACCTCTGAAATTATAGACTTTTGTAAGTAAAATTTATATTCATCACTTTTTAGTGATTTTTAAAAAACAAAATCAGGTCATTTAAATATGGGGTGCTGTGAAGGGCTGTGAAGGGCATTACATGTGATACGCATCTCATACTTTCACAAAACAATCTTCAAGAAAATATAGGAATTTACATGTAAGTCATTAACCAATACAGCTTATAATAAAAAATCGCGAGCACTTGAAAATAAAAAATTTTCCAATAGATTACTCCCTCATTAGTAAACTAAGGGTTAATGTTGCCAAAAGAATAACATAATATTTCATATGTTAATATATTTTAAAGATTAAATTAAAATAAATACATGCAACATAAAATTATCAATATTAACTGCAACAATCAAGCTATACAAATTTGTAAATATAAAAAAATCGACGAACAAATTCCTGTTTTTTAGTGCAATAATACACAGCAGATAAAACATATAAACGCACTGTGTCACGATATTATTTTGCACACACGCAATCATCCCCAGTGAACCAAAGTGACACAATTCCCGTGCAAATCTCACCTGTAGAGTTCTGAATGCATTGTATTATTCAGAACATTACTTGTCATTGTCACCAGATGAACAACCTCACTTTGTACCTGTGAAATCCAGTAGTAGCTAATATTATTAGTTAATTTTTTTTAATTTTTATGAATAACTTCTTTCTGTTCACGTTTATAAAATGTTCCACCTCATCAGCTATAACATCTTAAAGAGGAAATGCCCCATATTTGTAAAAAAATATATCTAATCTAGCAACTTGAAATTATCCCCGATCGAACCATACTTATGCTGCCAATGCAAACAAAAAAGGCAAACCATTGCCCTAATTCTGACATTTTAAAATGTCCAATCATTTAAATTAATGTTATACTAATAATTATATAACTATAGTATCAATTACGATGCAAACAAAAGTATTATTGGTATTAATGTTAGTTATCTTTACATCACCGTTATCCTGGAATGATGCCTTTCATCAGTAAACTACTGACGTCCTATATCATTACAATCAAACTAACAACTTCTGATACAATATAAGTAATCGAAGATTATGTAGTAACCAATTTGTAATATGAATATTATATTAAATCGAAAAAAACGACCTGTCCCAATGATATTTAGTTAAAATTGTAATGTTTCATTGTATAGCCTATGTTAATTAATGATAAATCGAGTTTAATGTGAGGTAGTTGTCTCTTATACAACACCAAAAAATGCTGCAGAATATTGATTGAAGACATTTATGTATAACCACTAAGTAAGCACAGATCGATTGTGAAAAATATTTCTGACATAGATAAGTTAGTCATGCATGTTGATGATGTCGCGTTACCGCTCACCTGGTAAACCAACAACGCCGCACCAGTGATCAGCCCAAAGATCACGATCATGATGACACCTATACTGACCAGACTGTCCAAGGAGGAATCCAACAGTTGTCGCAACTGAAAAATGACCACGAAAGAAAGCAGCCGTATGTATAAGAATCATTTATCTATTGATTTAACTATGTCAGATATTTCGTCCTAATAATAGGTAGATTTTTTATGCGGAATGCGCGGACTACACAATAATTCACGCAAAACATAACTATATCTCGTAGAATGGGATATATTACCAAGTATAATAATTATATTAATAAGATATTGGTTTTAAACAAAATCCCACATATTGAAGTATCAATTTATGGATTGGTAAAGTTATGAGTTTGTTAAATATAAAGTATTACAATAATAATATTTGAATAGCTACATTAATTTGTTAATTTTTTTAATTTTATATTGTATTGATACTTTGATTAAAATCAAACAACAAATTATAAACATAATGCAACAGTAAAATTGTTATCAAGTTGAGCACACTAAGGTATCTTTAGTTTGCATATTTCCCATGAAAAAATTCTTATTAATAATAAAGTAGTTTTGTAAACTTCATAGAGAAGGCAAGTAAAAAAGCATATCACTAATCGATCAATCTTAGAGAATGTATGCTTAAGGGTAAAACGATAAATATTTAAAATGAACAATTGTAAATAACAAATTTCAGTCGACAAGCTATTTTGTATCGAATTAACTCCACTTAGAAAACTATTCTGATGAGTTTTACACAAAACAGAATTGTCTGAAATCGGCCGCTCTGTATGTATGTAAAGTCTTCAATCAGGAAATCACATTGATGCAGCTCATACACATGGCATTGTGTTAATCGCCACAAAACAGGAATCACATCGCAATAATAGTGTGTGGAGATATGGAGCTGGAAAACGTATTTATTTTCACAGAATTTGGCTTTTATTTGTAGGTGCCATTTCATGCTTAGGTTTGTTTCATTGAGACAATACAGGATTTGTGGTTTATCTAAAAATCTTTTTTGATAGTATATATGCCTTTTTCATGATATTATTTTCGAATGCATCATATTCGAAAATAAATTCGAATTCAAATATAAAACAACACTGTTGGTTACGTTATATTTCGAAAATAATGTATAACTCAAACAACTTAAAAACTTGGTGACATATTATCGAATTATGAACTTTTTCTTTATTTCACACAAACATTTAATTGATGATATGTAATTTACATTAATTGTCACGTAGTAGAACGCAATCAATTACTTTGCATGCTGCTTTATCATACTATATAAATATAAATGTACAATAAACAGTCAGAAAAATAATATAGGCCAATCGAAAAACATGAAGAATTGTGTCTATATTTTAAAGTTCAAGTATAATAATGTGTAAAAACTATTTGCACAACTTTTAAAAATTTACCCATTGCGATTTTTTTATGTATTATTCAGTAAAATTTAAAAGAATATATTTTCAATAATATTTTCTATACAAATGTATAGATTTTTTTGCATTGTCTTTTCAAACTCATATAAAGCAGTTTAATCAATTCTTTAATCAATTCTTAAATATATTATACATTTTTAAATTATAGTACTGCTGATTTAGTAATGTATTTTTGTTATTTTGTTGTAAGTAATTATCATGATATTTTAACTATTAATAAATATTACATATATTATTATTAAATAGAATTATTATACTATCATCAACATATTTTATTTCATTATATTATATTATAATATGTTAGATAACATAACTTTAACAATATTTGCCTACAATAAATCTGTATATTTTGTAGAAAATGTAATAGAATACATAAATACATACTAATTTTAATTTATTGCTGTTAACCCAAGAGGTTTAGGTACAGAAAACCATCAAAATAGCGCGATAAATACTGTACTTGTACCGCCCTGCTTACACATGTATGTTCAGTTAATGTCTGTATACAGTACTGCATAATTTAATATTACCATCACACTTTTATCTTAATTTAGTAACCGTCGAGAAACCTTGAATTGAACAACCAACGTTGTGATATTAATATACAGCGGCTTTGAATCTTATCAACTGAAATATGAATTTAAAGAGAAACAAAGTTTGGAAGATCATAATATACAGCAGAATATACACTTCACTATATTGCATCTCAAAGATGGTCAAACCGGTTTGAACTTTTCGGACTAATTGGAGCCGTGTAAATGCCGTTGACTATCTATGGCCGCTTCTACATGTATACTATATAGTGCGGTTACAAGGTGGTGCTGGTCGCGGTGGTCGTTTTTTATGTTCAAGGGCAAACACGAAGTCAGATGGAATCTTTGGGAGCAGACACACTCTAAGAGAGGGTGAATTGCCACAGCGTCGATGATGAATATATTCGTTCCATGAATAACCGACAGTAGACGGTGCAAAGTGGCCGCAGCAAAAGGTCAGCTGGTTGAAACAAACTGGGCGATTCAATAGTGGAAATATATAAATATATATATATACACTTCAGAACAGGTTGCTGATATAATTATTATCAGGCATTGGTATACATAGTTAGTGGTAAAACCACCTGTATATATTGTATATACCAGTGTAACATATTAATTATGATATGATGGGGGAGCATCTAGCCAAGCAAGGAATACATAAAATTCTGATATAGTTTTAGGTATCAAGTAAGACGGTCAAGCTTAAAATAATATTTGAACTTAATGTATTTGTTCTATCGAAATAACAAATTCTTCTTACAAAATTCCTTCAGCAATATGTGTTTAAAATAGAAAATGCCGTCATAGATATAATATTGAATATTATCAGTGTCTACAGAGATAAATAAATACCATAAATAATCAACCAAAAATAAACGACCGATTGTATATAAAACAATTTGCATTGTATTTTTATAACATAGTTATATAACTACAAACTCATTTACAAAAAAAATATATTTTATTTTACATTCAATTAATTCATAAACGTTTTTTAAATTATTATATTAACAATGTGCTAAATAATGATGATAGTGATGGTAAACCGGTAAACTGCACACCTAATGGGTAGTCTCTCTTGTTACTCGTTTAATAATAAATTCCAATTATTTGTATGTGTTTGATTCAAATATTTCAATTAAAAGTTCAAAACATTCAAACAAAAGTTAAACAGAGATATTTATTTAATGCAGACACTTACTTGGAATAATAGTTAGATTTAATTTAATATTTAACACTATAAAAATGTTAATAAGCAGTCATTACCGACTTTCTCACCTGATAATAAATACAGCAGTTAAAAAGTTTTTAACAACATTTCGAGACATGTACAATTAAAATCCGTGACATTTCCTGATTTTCGATATCGGCATAACCCTGTCATTTTTTGATATATTTTAAACTTCAAAATACATATTGACAAATATATTATAATATCTAGCCTTATTAATAAATCCCAATCCAATCAATTTCTACAAAAAAATAGGTACTACTAAACTAAGAAAACACCCACCTTCCTATCGCCCCTGAGCAGAATTCGAAAGAGCCCTTGCACAGCGGTGGGCGTCAGGGCCTCATGCCGCTCCCAGAATGCCGCCCTCACCCCGGCCCACCACTCGACCAACTCCCGCCGGCCCTCCACCTCCCCCCGCAGCCAGAGGTACACCCGACGCACACCCACTACCGCCAACGACAGGGGGACCAGCAGGACAAACCAGCGCTCACGCCAGGCGTAGGCAATCACCAGACTCCAGGCCAGCCAGACGAACCAGTTACGAACGACGGACGTGGAAGAACAAGTGGCGGAAGATGGAGCGGCGGTGCACTGAACGGCAGCTGTCTGGCACACAATCCGGTTGTCGGCTTGGTGACCGTTGCTAGTAGGAAGAGTGACGGCACTGGCTCCGGCTGCTGTGGCCTTGTTGGTGCTGGCGTAGTGCTGGCGGAGGGCTGATACGGAAGTCTGGGCTGAGCTCTTCGCGGAGGTTATAAGTTGGCTGGAATGTGGAGCAAACAGAACTAACGTCGACCTTTAGGCTTACCATGAGACATTGACTAATTATTGTAAAGTCTAGAATACACTTTATTAAAAGAAAAAATTATATCACTTTTTTAAATAATTCAACATTTAACTAGGAACAAAATAACCATTTCACGTCTTGTACACAATGAAATTAATACACTTCAATTATTGCTATATTTTCAATATAAGGCCATCAAAATTGTAATCACAAAAAATGTATAATTAGATATGTGTATATTGGAAAAAATACATGAAATATTACTTTCTTCGGATCTACTCACCGTATTATAATACATTTTGAAAAATACTCTCAGTAATTATCCCTGTGTTACAATCAATGACAGTAATTGAGTAATACGTATATTTTCATCACACAATTTTAACAGCAAAACAATCTTTGACATGACATTTCCTTTATTTAGATTACTATTATATCTTAATAACTGCTTTGTTATTATTTAGTACATTGACCTTTATGTTGTACAGACTCAGTTGCCACCTCACACTAGGCTAAAATGTATATTTTTATTACATATTAAGAAGTATAATAATGAACAACAGAACACAGATTAATTAAGGTATCTATCAAGTTAGTCAAATGATAAAAATGTAACATTTTTAAATCAAGTAATACTGCTGACGGTTCACGTATTTATAGTATACACACATGGACTTACTCAGCCCAGTCTATAAATATTCTGGCCGTATCCCTCAACTTGGCCTCTCCAGGGATGATCCGGGCCTCATCCCCCAAATGCATTGGCTCCGTTGACGTCCCCTTGTCCACATGCGTCACAAGCGGCGGCACTTGGACTTGAGCCGCCTCTTCCTCATCTACCCAGGTTTCCTGGAGAACCACCGCGGGGATCGGTCGCTTTGCCATGGACGACGGCATATACCTCGTAGAATATGCTGAGTGTGTTGCTGCTGACTGCGATGTGGCAGTGGTCTCTGTGGTTGTAGCAGCCGGTGTTGAATTGCGCAGCAGAATCTCTCCATCGGTGGCGAATATTGCCAACGGCTGCCGGTTCTTTCGGCTGGCGCTCTGCATGCTGTTGGGAAAATCAAACAATAATTATTTAAATATATACTATTGAAGATAAATAACAAAGATAAAAACGTTTTAAATAACAAATATACGTAGCAATAATAGTAATATTTAAATTACACCCCATTCCTGCATTCTATTAATTATTGTAAATATTGTACAACATACTGAGAGAGAGACATCGATTCATACATTTAGAACTGTCATTTTAAAAATGTATCACAGAATAGTATATGCAAAATAGTATATTGCAATAATTTCTTTAATTTTAACTTATTTTAAAAAAATCATAAGATACCTTGTTATACTACTATCAACATTCCCAGAGATTTTATTAGCTGAAGCGATGCCACTGGAGCTGCTGTCATTTGGCTGTTGATTTTGGTGAGGGGAGTGTCTGCCGATCGCCTTTAGTGATTCATAGTAGGCGACAGGTCTAGCCAGCGGTGTGTAGTCAGGAGGGGCAGTGGTTATTCTCAAATCGACCTCAACGGTGGCCTTGGAGTTCATGACGGGGTCTGTCGAGTTGACTGTGGTGACGTCATGCAGGGGTTCTTAGGGGTAAGAAAAAAGATAATTGCGGAGTCTCCTTGGCAACATCCTGTAATAAAGAAACGTTTCTTTCGTACAGCTATGGTCAGTCAACAAAACGAATTTCGATTAGTTTTGTGAATTTTTAATTATTATACATATGGACAGAACGTCGCACCCGAGATAGCTGCCATAATGACCATGTTAGCACAAGGTTTCCACGTTGGAGTTGGAGTATTTTTTAATTATATTAGAACATAACTTTTACTAAATATAGGTAGGTATTAATTGAAGCAGACGCCTTGATACATTGTATTTTTTTATTCAACTTTTATTCACATATGTGAATAAAATGTGTGAATAAAAATATTCAAACAAAAAAATTAGAGTATTACGATTTTTAACTTAGACACTCGTTAGAAATTGATCAATAAATAATTTTAACATTTCAATGTATGTATAATTAACAGTGTAAAAAAGTTAACCGAAATATATGCATTAAAATTTATAACTATATTGATAACGTGACATATTTTCTATTTAAATAGCACGTAAGTAAGTTAATAATTGCTATAAACAAGTAATTTGTACTAATAAATACACGTACCTGCTAATACAAATTAATATATATATATATAATAGATAATATTTCAATAATAGTAAATTACATAAATAATGAAAGATGAAAACTTAAGCTTTGATCAAGGAATTAGTAATCTCTTTATTATATATGAAACTATGTAATTATTTAAGAAGTTTCAATAAAATCCCACTGAAAAAGTTGAAATCAGAACATGCGATTATAATAAAATTTATAAATTAAATACATTTAGCCATGACCTTGAAACACAGGTCAGAACCCCATTTGCAATTTACATGGTTAAGAAAAAACAAAGCCAATGTGTTATGGATGCTATACATTCTTGCAAACAAGGAGTACCTACATTACACACCAATTAGGCAATAGGCCCTACATGCAAAACGATCCAAATAATTAGTGGTGAAACATCAGAAAAGTATGTAGCTAATTGGTTCATTTAAAAGGAAGTAACTAACTGTTTAATTATCTAGAGGGTGTATGTTTTAACATGTTTTTTACGGCTTTACATTACATCATTTTTTAGTATAGCACTATAATAAAGTACTATAAATAAATATAGTACTATAATATAGTATAGCACTATATAGCACTATATTTGTTTAATAATAATAAATGTACAATTGAATTAAAGAACGATAATGAGATTTACGGACTATCGTTACGTTAGCTTATTCTGATAATAAATCAGTATAAACAGCTCTGATTACAACTCTAGAGTTCATGTATACTATATATAATGAATAGTTTTATGAGTGGACTGCAATAAATGTATAAATTAACAGTAAAAGTATTTATTATAGGTAATGAGGCCATAGCATAATATTGCAGTACATGAGATGTCAGAAAAATAGTTCCCATGCGCTATTTCTGTGCAAATTGTTTTTTTGTAGTTTCTGATAGATTCACTAACTCAAGCTGCCCTCCTGCGCGATACGTCCTACACGACACCTCAGCCACAGCTTGCACCCATTGAAGAAAATGGGTGGTAGGTTCAGGGTGGTGTGCATATGCCTATTATGTGTCTGGAACTGTCCGCCCCAAAAGCAGTTCTAGAGCTGACAAGATGCGAATACAAATACGGTTGCAATGGAGGCAGACGTGACTGTTTTAAAAATTAATAAGCTACCATGTACGCCATTCTGTCAATGCAATGGCTTCAATTGTTCCAAAGTTTTCAAAGAAAATACTCACGATGACGAAGATGATGTTGATGATTACGCTGACTATAATATGTAGAAATCATTGACTTTATAATTATAATCATTAACTTTATAACTAACAAAAAGCTTTTTAGTTTCATTTTTATGAACACAAATTCTTAATTTTCATAATTATCTTTATCAGTATCATTACTATTTTTGGAAGAACTTTTTTCATACATTCTTGTATAATCTCATTAATTGTGCCTTTCTGATATAAAACTTTTATATAAATACTTTTCAATACGTTTCATATTTTTATTATACACATTTTTAAACATTTTAAAACAATAAATTACTATGTAAATTGTCCTACTATAATTCAAGATTAGATAATTTTAGATTTAAAAAATCTTATTGAGTGGTTATGGACGCTGAGTACCTGGAACTAGGGGAGTTGACAAAATTCTTAATTTGATTATTTCAAGCGAGAAAATTACTAGCTTCACTTAAAATCTTCAAAATAACACTTTAATTGTCGAAAATCTGTTCAATATTGATAAGCATCCGGGTTTTATTGGTTCTAGGGGCCACCTGGTGAGCCTGAACCCCCCAGTAATGATACTGAGGCTGAAAAGTTTGTTACGATACTGTCAGAAATGAGTTCAGTACCATAAAAAACTATAATCAAAAATAGTTACAAAACATCGATTAATTATTAGAAAATCTAATTTTGGTACAGAGCCTCAGAGGGTAAATCACAGTGTAAAAGTATAAATTGTAGATGCCATTTTTTCGTTTCATAATCTTTTTCTGGAAATATTAGTTAACCAGTTATTGTAAAGAGCGCTTCATATGTATATATTCTCCCATTGTATGTTCTTTTGCGTATTTTAATGTCAAACTGAACATTTTCTATTTACCCAATAATTTAATTTATATTCACATAATTTCAAGGTTAAAGATGTTGTTATTAAATGTGAAAAATCTTGTTAATGTTGTCATTTTTTATATAGGTGATATAATATAAAAATGTTCATACTTTATTTCAATTACGTCAATTGCCAGAAACCTGATAAACAAAAAATAATAGCTTATAGTAATGGAATTTCTCAACGACTACAATAACTGTTAACACTAGTTTTTAAAGTTAGTAAAATAAATATCAAAGATTAACATAGTAAAGACTCATACATTACAATACACTAAAACAAATATATGACATCAATCAATCAAACAAGCGATAGTCAATACCACAAATGACTGATAGCCATACCTTCAGAGCAATCACACGCAATCGCTTCCGACTCCTCGCTTTGACTACAGAGGAGATTGCTGTCGACCTCTGCAATTGCGGTCTCCTCTACAGACTCTTCCAATGGCCTCGAAGTTAAGCAGTACCATGCTTGCTGGATGTACGAAGCTGTAAAAAAATATAGATTGTTAAGTTTAACATCTGAATTGTTATAGATAGTATACTAGTTCTTGTAGTGATGTAATAAAACAAAATTCCAAGACATTTCAATAGTTTAGTTAGAAATTATAATCTCACTACCCACTTGTCATAAATTCTATTTTAAATAAAATAACGATAAACAATAATACGGAATATGAAATAAATACACCAACCTACAACAAGTGGAATTTATAGGGAATCTAAATAAAAATGTTAATGAATAAATATTAGTAAATACAATTATATATACTCATTAATGGAACAGTATATGATAAATTACAATAATATTAATATATAAAAACAAAACAAAAAATAAATTAAAATCAAGTAAAAAGTAAACCATAAAAACATATTTTGTGAAAAACCAAAAAAATCTTGCATCATCTAATAGTCATACAAAACTCACTATTAAATGATTTATGACAATCTGTGAGCCAGGAGAAACCTCCAACAGTTAGCAGAACCAGGATAGCCAGAAGAAAGGGAATTCGAAATGGTCCAACAATTGCAATTATGTGTAGGAGGAGACATATCCACAGAGGAGCAGAAAGACACTTAAGATAGTAACGGCAACTTGTGTTCCAAAATATGACAACAATGAGAGTGTAGGCAATGATCAATGTCGGCACCTGTATTCATACAAAAGTGAAATTTTAAACATGCATATCATAGACTTAAATTGTTAACCATGTATTAAACAGTGATATGTTGGTATATCACATATCTGTTCTACATATTAAATGTAGTTCAATGTAAATGTTCAAACGACCTTTTTATATGTAGTTTATAAGAGAATGTGTATGATAAAATTCAAAAGAAAGTAAAAGTATAGCAAAAAGATAAAATATTTTAGTAAAACGAAATATCCTTTATAAGTTGTTCTTCAAATGTCTAAGGATAAGGATAATTTTTGGCTTGACACCAAATCTGCTCAGTACTTATTTTCAGGGGAAATACCTATTTGAAACCCCCATCGTTTCACTTTAATTTTAGACACCTCCTACCCCCTTGTTTGCCTACAATTCAAATTATGTTGTCTCTTTTTCCTCCCCATCACCATTCTTTTGCCTCCTCATCTCCATTATTTTTTTAATCTTTTTCCTTCGCATCCCTTTAATTCCTCCTCCCTAGTCAGGTCTGCTTAACACTGTTATTTACTGTGAGAAAAGCCTTCCCAGGATGTACCTGCTGTAATGAAAACAAAACACAACATAATATGAAGTTTATAATAGTTCTCTATGACCATGAAAACAAAATTGTAACTTATTCTTGCATCCCAAAAAAGAGTAGGTGTGTTATTCTACTAAGTGACTCACATTCTAGTAATATAAATGTGCCTGAAAATACTAATAAACTTCAGATGATTCTTGATTAAAATAAAAGGTGGTGTTGATCAGCTCGATGATAATGTTAATGAATTTACTTACAGAAAAGAAGAAAAAAGTAGGCCACTTGCATTATTCTATACTAATAGTATAATATTACTATGCTGGATGTTACTGCTTTCAATGACTATATTTTCATGAAATTTGATAAACCCCGACTCATAGGACAGTCTTGTTTTGAAATAATATGTATATTATTAGTTAGGCACCATGCACTTCACTCCCATACTCAAAATAACCATCTTGAAATATATTTAATAAAGGATAAATACATGGTTTTAGGTAGTTCAATACTCTTACACCCATCTGAAGGAGTAACATGACATGCAAAGAATTGCCATACTTGAGAAAAAAATACATGGCCAGTGTGTCCCCAGCACCAAATACTAAGGAGATGTAAATACAAATGTAAATTTTGCTAAACTAGCTTAGTAGATTTTGAACAAATTGTTATAAAATTATAGTTATGTACCTAAATATTCTAAAATACCTACACATATATGTATACATTGATTGTAATCTCTCTTGATGATATAACATATGTTAATATACTATTT
Source organism: Coelogynopora nodosa (assembly GCA_034780555.1). Classification (NCBI taxonomy): domain Eukaryota; kingdom Metazoa; phylum Platyhelminthes; order Proseriata; family Coelogynoporidae; genus Coelogynopora; species Coelogynopora nodosa. Next base: position 3,870 of record JAUZND010052219.1, on the reverse strand, counting down.
TTTTGCTAAGTCTTACTGAGCTTACAATGTTATTAAAATGTTACAATATAAAGTGTATATACTAAGTTAATTACATTAATGTTTTAATATTATAAATTCTGAGTTTTTAAGTTATTAAAACATTATGTACATATATATGGTATAAAATATAGCACATACAAAGCTGGGGTAATTATATTTTTTCATGAGTATAAAGGATTAAAAACCAAAAATGTATTTATCTTTATAGAGTTTTAAAAATATATTATATAATTCATTATAGTATGTCAGTAATAATTATTGTTTTAACAATGATATTTAATACGGCTAATTTTACAAACTATTTGGTCTGGTTTAGACAATATTGCTTTAAGCAATTCATTTTAAAAACAAACACATCATAGAAAATAAATCATTGTAAATAATTAAGCAATCATATCTGGTAGCAAAAATATTTTTCTAAACCAAAATGGTTTTGTGAACTGAATTTCTAGACCATCCAAAATAAAGGGGATATATTCTGGAAAATAATTATTATTTCATTACTAAAATATCAGTCGAAGTAGTTTAAACACATTAGATTGGTTTAAAATAAACTTTGGAATACATAATATAAAGCTATTTCTACAATATACTATTAACCATACCCGAATAGTCACCAATAATTAATTTGGATTTCATACAATGTGTTGCAATAAGTAAATACCATTCATATAAATAAAATATAATCAATGGGAAACACCCTCTCCTAACAAATGAACAATAATAGTAAAAATAAATTTTTGCAAATGTAATTTTATATATAACTTTATATAATAAAGTTGTTGCGCATAACATACACATATATGAAATATACATACTGGTGTATACAAGTATAATGACTTGCAAGGGGAAAGAACGATTCCAATATATATAACAATGTACAGTTTATTATTATAAAAAATTAAAGGGAAAAATTTACAAATCTTCCCTATGATTTATTCCCACAGGGTCAGCTTGTTAATGTACATGGATATCAAATTCTTCTTTGAAATTTGGAAGATTGAAATAGTGGTCATCAGACCAACTGCACAAATTATGAAGCACAGCACAGACTTTCATTGTCTCACATGCATATGTTGGATTCAATTAAAGACTTTTTTAGCATAGGAAATGCTCTTTTAAAATACCAAAGATGTTCTCAATGAGATGGCATGGTAATTTGAGTGTGACATTGAACCACAATTATACTTCTTCGATCAGTGCTGCGATAGGAGGGGTCAGCTACTGTTTTAGGCGGAATGCGGAATCTCCCACAATAACAACGCCTGGAAAGGGAGCCTAGCCAACATTTATTTCGGTTTCCAACAAACTGTTTCCAAGAACTTGTGCATCATTTACACTTCCAGGCAAATAAGCACTAACATATTAAATTTCCCTATTAGGCCCACATGCTATCATGGCATTAATGGAATGGTTTTCCATGGCGATTGACATAGGTATTTTCATTTTCTGTTGGGGACTCCATGTTGATATGCATCCCATCAATACAGCCACAAACAGAAGGCATTCCACAAATGTTAAAGAAATTAAAAGCAATATTATTATTGTTAATAAGCCAGTAAACTGTCTTTTGAAATAAAATATTGTTAGAAGTAGTAACAAATGTTTTGAATAACTTGGCACACATTAGCTTTAGAAACACCATGACAATCGGCAAGTATTGTGTGCATCGAATTGTGTGTATCGAAGTGCCAAAAATGTTTTTTGCGAGTTTAGTGCCATGTTAGCATCTGTTGGATGAACAAGACAGTGTCCAATCTGGGAAGATAGCAATTCCACCTTCTCTCTCTCGACAAGTCATCCAAATGATTAAAAGTTAATAGTTTCACAAAAAATTCTACTTCAACAACCTGCAACATTTTTACCTTCTTCTAAAAATGCTATGTCACTATCACTATAAAATAAAAGAATATCCATGCATAATAATTATTAAAATTCACAAATTTATAAAAATTAATTGTACACAGCACACTTATTGTTACACATAAATATTTATCTAGGGAATTCTAGCATATTATATAAATTGATAGTTTGTTAGTGAAACTGTGAAATCCAATTCAACAAGTGACTCATTTTTTCAACAGTGAAATTTTCGAAATGACTTGTTAGAAGTTGGAATATGAAACCCAAACACTTTTAACTTGTTGTCACTTGTTGTACTATGAAACAGGATACATGGTCTTGCTTTTGGCAGTACCATTTGAATTAGCTTTTGGATTTTGTTTGTAAGTAAGAGTGATTTTGTTGAAAAATGTTCTATCAAAATACTTCTATTTTTTACCCATATTTATTGTACTTTGATATTATTATTGCCATTATTACTCCAGCCACTTTTTTAAAAACTTTATGGAACATTAATTGTATATGTGTTAAATTATAATATTATTTAAAAATATATAATACTATTTATTTTCAGTAATGAGTTTGGTACTTTTTTAATGAGAAAAAGTACAAAAATTGTAATAATATTTAATATAATTTAATTAGTATTATATGTTAATTATATTATTATTTCTAATAATTTTATAATTAGAATTTATTTATTTTATAGAAAATAATGCATATTTATCAGTTTTATATTTTTAAGAAAATAAAAGCAATCACATTAACTAAAATAAATAAATATAACTAATTTATTATATTTATATATTAAATACAGTCATAAGTTAGAACATATTTAATATAAATAATATAATAATTACAAAATCACTTTAAAAATAATATTTTTGATAAAATTATATAGAAACAATTATATTATCTTTCTATATTTTGAAATGTATAGAATACATATATATATAAAAAATATAGAATAAAATATATAGAATAAAGAAAGTATTCCATAAAATTACATATGTATTAAATTATTATATAAAATGAATAGTTAATAAATTTTAAAATGTTCCTTTAAAATATATAAGTAATGTTAAGAAATTCACAAAGTTCTCTACACATCTAGACTTTCTTCCTTTTAGCAGCCAGATGCTTAGTTTAATAACTTGCGATGATGTTTCTTTCTAGCTTTAATGGCGGCCACCATTAATAGGTGCTTTTCTTTAGACTTGGAGATACTTTGAGTTATTTGGCTATTTTCTGATGCTTTCAACAACTCTTCCCGATATTGTTTTGAAGCATTTATCATGCTGTGGGATAACTTGGAGTTCACTTTATTGTAGGCAATTTAAAATAGTTGATTGATGGTGCGCATTATGAGTATCTTATATTTCATATATATGCATATATAATATATAAGTAATGTTAAGAAATACGCAAAGTTCTTTACACATCTAGACTTTCTTCCTTTTAGCAGCCAGACGCTTTAATAACTTGTGATGATGTTTCTTTCTACCTTTAATGGTGTCCACCATTAATAGGTGCTTTTCTTTAGACTTGGAACATGACATGCTTTCAACAACTCTTCCCAATATTGTTTTGAAGCATTCATCATGTTGTGGGATAATTTGGAGTTCACTTTATTGTAGGCAACGTCTGAACATTTAAAATAGTTGATTGATGATTTTGACTTGGCCTTGAGGCCATACTTAATTGTCTGAATAGCACTGAGACTGGAAACCTTCAAATGGCTGGACTGGGGATCTAAGATATCTCCTATAATACTGAACCTACTTTCAACTTCAGGTCCATGAAAACATGTAAGCAATGCCAAAGCAGCTTTACATAACATAGGGTATTCATTGTTCATTGAATTGTTCCACCATTCAGTGCTGGTGCGGCTCAATTTAATTTAAAAAATGTAGGTGGTTGAAAATAACGTTGGGAACAATTTATTACAAAAAGACTAGATATACTGGTAGATAATAGATATATAGCAAATGTGAGAATTTATATAGT
>JAUZND010052208.1:0-19313 GCA_034780555.1 Coelogynopora nodosa | reverse complement strand
ACTGGTTGGTTGGCTGACTGTGGTTGGCGGGCTGACTGTGATTAGCTGTCTGACTGACTGGTTGGCTGGCTGACTGTGATTGGCTGTCTGACTGACTGGTTGGCTGGCTGACTGTGATTGGCTGTCTGACTGACTGGTTGGTTGGCTGACTGTGGTTGGCGGGCTGACTGTGATTGGCTGTCTGACTGGTTGGCTGGCTGGCTGACTGTGATTGGCTGTCTGAATGACTGGTTGGCTGGCTGACTGTGATTGGCTGTCTGACTGACTGGTTGGTTGGCTGACTGTGATTGGCGGGCTGACTGTGATTGGCTGTCTGACTGACTGGTTGGCTGGCTGACTGTGATTGGCTGACTAACTGTGATGGGCTGTCTGACTGACTGTGGTTGGCTGGTTGACTGGCTGTGGTTGGACATTAAATGGTACTGTTGGATATCTTTTAGATTCCTCCTGGATATCAACTGGTACTCTTGAGTATTCTCGACTCCTGGATAATGTTTCAATTAAAAAATTAATATTCTATCCTATATTTGTCATTTTTCAGTACAATTATTAAGTTTTCACTCAATTGTTTTTATCCGCTTATTTTACCACTTTTTATTATGTAATCATAAACGAATTCTTAATATACTGACATTGTGTTTGTACTTTTGAATTAAGTTAATTTTAATTTTAGATCATAGGAGATGGCTAAAATATTCACGTATGTTAATGTTCAAGTTGTTAGCTCTTTTAAGAGTTTATATTTGTATGAATAAAATATGATGAAAAAGATTCTAGTATTACTTTTCACTATATGAATTTTTATTATAAGTTTTCTATTTTACATTTAGCATTCTGAACAAAAGCTTAACTTTTGTAAGTTTACATTTTATTACATATTTTTATGTTATGTAATTTATAAATGAAACGTGCATGTAAAATGGCCTAATTATAATATAAATACGTATTTCGAAAACAAAAACTGTGTATTTTTGTAGAACAATTAAAACAACCAGGAATCAATTTTGGCCGGTAATTGGTAATTGGTCTATTTCAATTTTTATTACTTTTATAAATATACAAAATTGTGCATAAAATAGTATAATTATATATAATTATGCATATAATGTGGAAAGTCATTAAATTCTATTCTTTTAATTTCCAAGTTTAGCAGAGTCATGGGCTTTTTTTATTTCCAAATATTTACGTAATTTTTTCAATCTGTAAAAAAAGTTTGAATGTATAAGGTTATCTGTACATTCTTTTCAAGTAATGTTCTATTTCTTTAAAAATAGTTATTCTTTCATTTATTCAGCATTATTCTTTTAAGATCAAAGGTGAGCCCAACTAAGGATCATTCTTTGCAGTATACAAAATTAGACACAGATTTGATCAGGATTGCATAGATCCTTCTAAAATATTCGATATAGTATTATATATGAATTATATGTGATATAAAATATATTAGCATTAGACATATTTTATGCGAATATAGTTTTAAATATACAAGTATTGCTAGTATACGGGTTGATATTTTAGATGGAATAGATCTGTTACGTCTTAGAAATAATCTTATTTAACCCTTAGTTAAATCCTTGTGATTTTCTATACGTGGTACTCCTTATGGGGAGTGATGTACAGCCGGTCAAGTGACCTACGGATTAACGGAGACATTTTTGTTAATGCTAAATTGACCGCAAGTCTTCAACAGTTGGATGAAATGTAGGCAGTTGGGGGGTCCAAACCTCCCCGTCCTCACAAAGGACTACATAAATAATAAATTATTTGATTAGTGTACTCATTTCCACGGTAACTCTGACCCTCCCTCAATCCCTCCATCTCTTCTTCTTCTCCCTCCCCGGTTCAGTCCTTCTGCTCCGAAGGGAATTGTCGCAGCCGGGGTGGCTGGTGTCGCACCCTGTGGGGTAACACGGCCCGTGAGAGCGCAAATACCTGCTACGTCAATAACCTGGAAACAAAGCGCGATATCTTCAAGAACTGCGGCAGTCTGGGGCCCGATTTACCGGGGGATAACCAGGCTGCTTGGCTCGTGAAGTTCTGTGCAAATTTGTGAGTGGATGAGGCGGGGAGGGAGTGGGGTTCAAAGAAGTCTCCTGGAAACCTGGGAAGTCATGTAATTTTTGATTCGGGAAAAGTATTTAGTTTATATTTTAGTAAGAAAATTTGTTCTTTAAAAGTAATAAATTCCTATTACCCACTTATGAATTGTCCATTTAAAGTCCAATCATTTTAGTTGAATCTATCTATACATTTGAAACAAAGCTCAAAATAATTAAGTAGATCAGAATATATTATGTTGAATTAATGGGCCTTTTTTAATTCTAGTTTAGTTTATTTGTTATCTGTGACTAATTATTTGACAATTTTTATCAACGAAATTTATTCGTATGAATATGATAATTTGTTATAACGTTTAGCACTGATTATATCATTGACTTACACATTTTTACTGCTACCAAACATTATCAAACACTTCAACTAAAAGTTGTAGAAAAATCGCTATAAAAATTTAACACAAAAACCGTCACTAAATTCAAAAAATAAATAAAGGTCACAAAAGATCAAAACCTTTAAAATCCAGATTTTTTTGGTTAAATTCGTCTTTTCTTCTACTTCTCAACCTCGTCACTCGCGCACCACAACAGCGAAGACCGGTACTGTGGCAGACTTTGGTGCAACCATGACAACGAGAAGTTGAACTTCCGGGGCAAACACATGGAGACGCATGCTGATGACGGGCAGCATAATCTCTGCTATGCGGTCACCTTCGACACGTTCTGGGGTCTGATTGACCCGGGGATGGTGCCGAATGGAGCCACGTGCGGAGCTCACCGGGTGAGTCATTGGGGACTCTTTTTTTTTGTATACGTTCGGTCAGTTTAACCTGACAATTGTTTTCAAAAGAAACAATATGATTAAATTTCAAGATGTACATTATTTTTTAAGGTTAATAAATTTTCAAAACGTTTGGCCTTGTTTTGATATTTCTGCAATCATTTTCTTGGAAAAAATGGCAACAATTTGTATAAAAGCCACCGTCCGGATATACGCATTGAAATTATGTATGCAAACAAATCATACCATTTTTATAAGTTATTCGGTTCTCGTGTAATAATTGAAAGAGCATGTTGGGAAGGCTACTCCATCGCGGAAGGTTAACATAAAGCAAAATGAAGTAAATTTGTTTAAATAAAGATGATTTTGATTCTAAATTGTATAATAATATGTTTAGTTTTATATACGATATATAATATAGGTATATAATTATATAAAATATCACATTATCCAATCGTATATTCAAATTATAAAATAATTTGTAGATTTTCTATATTATACTAAATTAAAGTAAATTTTTAAGCATAATCTAATTCATTATATTGATGAATTGAACAATGCCGTATTTTGTCATGCAAATATTACACCAATATATTAAAAATTGTATTTGCATTGAAAAGAATATAATTATATTCAATCGATACTCTGCATATAGTGAGTGGCATAGCAGGGTGAATGCACTATTTTAGATCTAACTCTACCCTGCTTAACAATTGCATAAAGAAACTAATTGAAACGGTTATAAAAGGCAATTTAGATTTAGTATTCTTCATATTCAGATGTGCTTCAATGGATCCTGTGTTGCAGCGAAATCCAAACTTCCAGTCGGTCGCGACTGTAGTTGCAACGGGAATGGGGTATGTTTACAAAGTTCGTGCTGTTAGTATGGACATCATTAAAAATATAAAAACACTTCTGTATAGGGGATCCAATAGGATACAATATTAAGATAACTTGTTATAAAAAAACACAAAAATTATATGCAACCATAAATTTGGTTTTATTAATCATAAAAAACCTTTTTCAATCTAAATTACAACAACTATAGTTGATTAAAATAATAAAATGTAATTAATTAAATATTTAAAATATGATTTGAAATAATGTGGTGAACAGAAAATAATCAATAATACAATAATCAATATCGATAATAGTAGTAATAACATTTAATCAATTAACTAATTATTTAGGTTTCTTACTTACTCGTAGAAAAATAGTTGAATTTGTTTTCAATAACATAAGAATAATATCAAATTAAAATCATATTAGAATCAAAACATTAATTTTTCATAACATATTAATAATTGTTAGTATGGACACTATTTGTGAGAAAAATGAAAAGAACAGCTGTTTGATAATTGTGTCATTATTGTGAGTCGGTTTTGTATTATGTTAAAATTTAACAATGCGTTCATGCTTTTCGGTGAATCGAGCGTTCTACCATAAAAAATATTAATAAAATATTAACTTTAAAAACAGACGTCTCCACATTCTAATCTATATATATATATAATTGCAATCATTTTTCATTTTGGTTTTCTGATTATGGTTTAAGACTACAAGATAATCTCTATTATTGTTTCGAGTCTCCGGTGTCTATCCCATAACTTGCAGGTGTGCAACAATCTCGGCAACTGTCACTGCGACTGGCCCTATGCGCCCCCCGACTGCCTTTACATTGGCCATGGAGGGAGTGTTGATAGTGGACCCGCGTCTACAGGTAGGCCTCGCTCACACCACCTTTTTTTGCTCCTCTCTTGGTCTTGTCACTTGCCGCCATGTCTAGCCAGTCTCAGTTCAATATTGTTGTTGGTAACTGACGAGCTAATATATTAAGTTAATATTTAGTGCGGCATTTAGGGATTTTTCAATCAGTTATTGTTCTTTAGAAAATGTAAAATCGTTTGATGTTATTAACAAAATACGAGCGAGCTAGATATGGACGGATATTATAATATTTAATGAATATATGAACACTATTATAGTAAAATGGTATCTATATAGCTACCGAAAATGTATTATTATTCATATAATTATCTAATGATGCACTAGAGCATAATCTTCTCTAGACTTATCCATGATTTCACAGTTTTTAACTAATTATTAACCAATGCACGCTGAAACATTAGTATAATATGTATTATAAACTTTTATATCATGTCATGGTGTATTAAATTATATCATCTGATTTTGCATGAAAGTGTAAACCAACTGAACTTTATAACCCGGTTTCATAGTAACGTCTTGTTCATAATGTATAATTTAATACTTTACTATCATTGCTACTATTAACCAGTCATCATTGCCATAATATCATAATCTATCTCATCTCTTTGAACCCTTTCTTTATGACCACATTAGGCGATGGTAAGTTGAGTCAACTTGACTGTTCTGAAAATTGGAGTGAATTTTTCTCTTTCTTCCTGTTTGGTGGTCGTCGGCATTTTTATAAATTTGTTTAAATTTTTAATTTAATTTATTATAAAGTTTGCTGTAAATAATAAGTTTTTGGGGTTCACATTCAGCATAACTTTGGTTTGTTAATATGTTTATCGTTGTTATTCGTATAATGATGATTGTCATCATCATTATATTGATTGATTATTGTGTCCATTTCGCATCATTCCTATTATAAAAGTGTCCATTTTATGACTTATCGCCTAATTAGCTTGCATACCTTACGTAATATGTTTACCCCTTTTCGGTGGTGTGTATTAATAGTTACTTTGTACATCATTATTTATTTATATGCAGGCAATAATTCTAGGTTGATAGTTGATACCCCAGTTTAATTATCCATATCTAACCTGTGATTATACCTATTTAAATTTCCCCATTTATAAACATGTTTATTATTCCTATACGTCTAGCTTATTAAATGATGCGCAAGTTATATCAGATTATTGTTTTTAATATCTATAATCTATGTCAGTTGTGTTAATATCACATTAAATAAAGAGTTAAAGTGTTTTAAGTTTGAAAATAAATAGAAGCATATTATCATCCGACAAACTATTTTTGTGTTTTTGTATAATATGATGATTTTGTCAGACACAGTTATCAACATGTAAATTTATATATCCTTCTTCTTGTGATATATTACTTAAGTTATTTTGCAAGCATTTGTTTTAGTACAGCACTTCATCTAAATTAATAAGACAAAATGCGTTTGGTATTGTTGGTAGTATTTTCAACCACCTTACTGTAATCACAAAATCTAAAATGTTTTGTAGGTGATGGAATTTGTTTTAGCAAGGTGTAACTCCATTCTGTTCCACTTTCGTTCCGTACCCTTTTTTGATGTTCATGAACTTATCGTTAATCAAGTTATTAGATAATTATAAACAGTTGAATTGAGTTTTTTATCTTTTATATGTCGCCACTTTTCAAGTGAAATTTTTAACCTCCTTTTTTATTAAATAATGTTATTCTTATTGTGGGATTTACTTTGTTCATATCCAGCTATTTTATTGTTACCTACGATTAATGGGGTGATTTGCAGTGAATTTACATTACCTTTTTATTCGCATATTTCCCTAATTAAGCTAGTTACTTTGTTTTAATCTTTTCTTTTTTGTTTTGAACGTTTGCTTACTCTTTGGCCTTGATTTACTATTACATAGATATTAACTGTACAGTAAAATATGTTCTGAAGTGGGGACATAGATTTTAGTTGAAGCAATTACATTTTTGAAGTGTTGAGATGTTTAGAGAAAATCAATATAGTTGAATCAATCGTAGAATAAATTGATAATTTAATCGAACTTCACATTCTTATTTATTTAAATATAGTATTAATATAATCTTACTTCATTGATTACAACTATGATTTCAGATTTTTAAAGATTTCGTGCATTTTTATTTTTATTAATTGTTTTAATTCCACTGTGCGTTGAAAAATGTCACTAAAACCAGCTGTGAAAATAAGCGACCTTGCCTTGTTTGTTATCTTAACTATACTCGTAATTTATGTTGTTTATGTTGGTCTATGTCGAGTAGTATCTTATCTATACACATTTTTTCTATGTATTATATGAACCTAAGTTTTGTATACCCTTCATTTGTGTATTGTTCAACCAAGAGGTTGATTTGTATCACCAAAAATATGTACATTGTATATATATACGTCCAGTTGGTTCCATATAGTCTAAATCGAAACAAGTGTAACTGACTAACTGCTGATAAACATTATACGTCTGTGTCTTTTTCTGTCTCTCCATTTCAGAGAAACACCGAATTAGGACACGGAATATAATCATAGCAGTTTGCATCGTAGTTACTATTTTTTTGGTGGTGGCCATCTCCATGGTTTACTATGGTTACAGAAATCCAAAATGTTGCCCTCAAGCGTTTGGATTCCTAGGATCGTTATGTCGGAATAAGTGAGCATATACTATTTACTTCTTTAGATCGACTTAGATAACTATATTGAACTCAATCACCATTGGTTAAGTTATTAAAAATTTAGGTTAAGGGAAAATTCATTTTTCAATCACATACGCATTGTACTTAATATTCAAACCTATTTAACGGTTGCTTTTTACACTTATCTTATTATATTTTACATGCTCGTTATTATATTATTATCAAGCTCATAGTCTCCTGTTTTATTTTCGAAGTGGATTTCTGAAACGACATTTTGAACATTTTTTACCACACTGTCAAGACCTCATCTTACTTTCTTCGCACAACTCCATAATAACTCTTGCTACGCCTCAACAAATGCCAACATCTTCTTCAGCCTTCAAAATATCCAATTAAATGTCCAGCCTGCCGTCAAACACCACGGTGACACGATACCACGCACATAATATGTAATTGTCAAACCCACCCGACAATTCACACACCCACTGACCCATACACCCATTGGACTAACCCCAGGGGGTCTGTGACTTCTCTTTCGATCCTGTGGGAGCGGATCCAACCAACCAACCGCTAGTGATATGTTTTAGTGGCTTACATTGCTTTAATTGATTATCATAATTTGTGCACATTATGACATATTATAAACCTAGTTATTTGTATTATATGGAAAGCTTTTTCACTGAGTACTTTTTGTTGTAGTTTTTTTAATTTGGTAATATGTAGTTTTTAACATAACTAAGCACTAGTTTACCAAATAGCCGAAATTATTCTCTTGTCAATATATTATTCGATTGCTGACTATGTTAATTTATATTTCGAATTAAATTTACAAAATTACATTTTCATTTCCTAATGTAAATTAAATTAATCAATTATAGCGTTTGAATTTTTTTATTTATTGTAAGCAAGATTGACTTTAGACTTATAAAGAGCTTGAGATCACAAGTTAACATTATTAGTGGAAATAAATTATATTTTAATTGCATATGAATATGATAATATATGTTGTTAACAATCTGAAAGAACCTGTGTAATATTCGTAAATATTTACCTTATCTCCTTCACAAATTATGTTGAATCTTAATGAAACTGAGGTTCTTATTTTAAATCAAGTAAAATTATTTAATAAATGGACATAGTTATTAATATTTTGTTTTGATATCATTAAGTTGTGATTTTTTTAATTATTAGTCTGCTCTAAGAATGTGTCTCAAAAGTATATGTCGAATAGTTTTTCACCGTGGTTCTTTTAGATCGTTTCAGACAATATCTCCTCACATCTATACTTTACTGAAAAGCTATCAGTTCTTACAGCCAACACTGCATGCAGTGTACCCCTCACGCTTTGTAGAGAGGCACACGCCTATTGTATATTATGTCTCTGTCTGTGACCACACCACCTTTGTCGCACCACTTCACACTGAATCTAGGCAACGACCCAAATGGTCGGCGGGTACACCAGAATCAGCAGCTGCTAGCGCCTCCGCCACCCCAGAGGTGTGGCCCTCCAAGGCCAGAAAGCAGCAGCAGCAGCAGTCGAGCAAGCCCGGCAAAACAACGCGTGGTGATATCACTAGGGAGGGCTCGGCAGAGCGATTGCTCATATCCGCTCCCACTGTCACGCATACCACGCTGGATACTAGACAGTTTATCGATCTGCGGTAATTGATTAAAGTCGCCCCTCGCTCGCTCGCGCAGTAGTAAGATGTGTGTCGTTTCGCCTTCCCGGATTGAAAATGGAGATGTCGTCTCCAATTCTTTTTGTATTCTTTTTTTAAATTATGTAATCCGGAGATGTGCAAACGACTCTCACTCACTGCTGAATCAAACCTGTCTACAGTAAATGCATTGATGTTAGAGATCACCTTGTCTTGCTATACCCTAATTTGGCTTGTTGTGTTTTATTAGATCACTACTTTGGTGGTTAATGTCGAAATAGATTTTGTTTGTAATTTTCCCCTGATTGTGAAGCTGGTTTTGCCTTTGTTTGGTCTCAAATCACTTGCGTCTTGATGAGTTTGACAAATTGTGAGGCCATCTTTGCTACTTTTGTGTTTTCAAATTAATACGCCTCGCTTGCTGTCGTAGTTTAATGATGTTTTTTCTGTTTTAGATATGCTGGCTTTGTATTGTTGTGTTGTGCTTATTTCTGTTTATGTTAGCCTATTCTTTCTAGTAATTCATTTTAAACCCTAAATATCAAAACAAACATGTTTAAAATATATATTTAGATATATCAATTATTCATTTTGTGTGTATATGATATAACATTTCCCATTATTACTTCCGGTAATTTTTAGAATATTTTTAAAACATATTTTGTAATATATTACTATATGTTTTATGTATTGCAATAAAGTCTTAAAAACATCGTAATACTAACATTATATTAAGAATAAATTAATATTTACATAAGAAGAATACATATAAATCAAAACCCCATATATTTAACCGCGTTCTATTGGAAATATGTTTTTAATCTTCATCCATTATTCCCATAAAATACTAATACCCTCTGCAAACCTGTAATTAGTTTCAGTTTTTAATTACATTTATTATATCGATATTTAATGTAAACATGTTTGTGTTCGATATAAGTAAATGATAATATATATCATTAACATATACTATACCTAAATAATAATAAAATTATATTGATTAAATAGTATATGGCCTATAATGACCGTTCGTGGTTCACAGATACTATACATCAGAAAATTATAATTTCATAATTGCATGTTTTTATAAAACGTGCCCTGTCATCAATATAATAATCATAAACACATGTTTTTACCAACGGTTTTTATGTATTTGCATATTATTAAAAATATGTTTGTTTCCGTGATATTTTGTACCAAACAATTATTTCGTTAAAAAATAATGAAGTATAAAATGTGATACTTCAAAGCTGAAATAATACTTATTCCTATACGAAAATAGTTTACCTACCACATTTCTCTTCAATCATCTATATTTTTCTGTACTCAGAAATTCTGCAAGTAACGGTCACTCCGCAACGCCCCAGGAAAATAAGATGAATAAAAATAATAGCAGTGCTCAATCTGACATCTCTCAGTCGTCTCCAATTACTTCTCGCAAAAAGCCAGACATGCCTCTGGTAAACTATACCACCGGTAAAAACGGACAGGGCAAAGTCGCACTCAACGGTTATGCCAACAGAAATAACCCATCCGTAACATCAGCCACCTCTGCCAATGCAGCACACATTCCAGCCGGTTTCAGTTCAGTGGAGCGCAACGGAAAACTGCGTCGTTCGGCAACCTCGGCGGACAGTGCCAGCGGCAAGCAGACAAGCAGAGGCCCAACGATGGCTCGATCACCCTCCGCGCTGTCCACTCGGCCGAAGATATCGTTGCCAGTCCTGGAGGACACCACTTGTACGGTGGCCATGCAGGATCTGCCCTCTACCAACTACAGTCTCCTGCGGGATGTGCACGGCACAAAGCCGGACGGGGCTCTGGCCCGGGGACATCTCTCCGGCGGCGGCGTTGGCAGAGGACAGCAGCAGCCGCGTCCAATGCTCCCGCCCAGACCGGCGGTTCTCTACAGTCGGACGGGGAAGTCCTCCTAGTCGGAGGACTATGCCAGTGTGTAAACTGTCTCTGTGGTGGATTTATGTGATTGAAGTCCGCCGCCGATTCTCTGAAGTTGTGCGCAATTTCTCCACTCAACGATGTCAATTTTATCCAGAGGAAAAGGTCAAATTCAGTTTGGATTTAAAGATTTCGTTATTTTTATATATAGCGTTTGCTTATTATATATGGTGTTGCATAAAAAGGGTTCCTTATAAAAAAAATGTCCTTGTATATTTCAACAACAATATGTATTAAATAAAAAATAGATTTAAAATATATTATACCTTTCCATCTAATGTCAATGTTTTACATAAATAATCAATAAAAATGTGAATATGAGTTTTGTATATATACAATTTAGGGATACCTGTTTCAGGCCAATAACTCTATTTCATCAACAATTGAATAATTTTCTGATCAGATCTATTTGTTATCAAGTTGATACTATCCTCAGCTTTCAGTTATAAACAACTCGCATGTACTCCTGATCACCTCCATATCCAGATTAGACACCTTCTGTATATTATACATTCTTAAAGGTCCCTTTTGTATGTAAAACCTCAATATAAATTAAATATATTATTGTTGTGGATGTGCCCTATTGGTTGGGAATACATTACTATAATATATATAAGTTTATTTTCTTTCATTACATTAAGGAAATGGAAAATTATTAATTAATGCTCAGTTACTTCCACACTTCCACCACAAAATACAGCTGAATGTGACTTTTTTTAACATATCCTCGTACAGGTATTATACAAACAATTTTTTACTGGTCTACCTAAGTGACTTTCTTAGAGTTTAATCATTCCTACATTATAATACTACGCCAGAGAGAAATCAATTGCAATTTGATACACTACAGTATTATGTCTAATGTTATTACTTAAGACTTGTACAGTGTATACTCTATAATAGCAGTGTGACGCTTCTGACATACGCCTTATTAATGTCATGTGTATCTTTAAACATTTACAGCACAAATTTAGGGAACTGTCAATTGATATTTTTAGCAAGTAGAAATCGTTCCTTGATTGGATCTAAATTACAATTATTTATATCTAAAATAATATTTTTGTGAATATATTTATGTACCACTTTGTCAATAGTCCTTAAACGTATGCAACTATTTCGGTATGTAAAGGCAGGTACATGATCTCATTGCAATTATATAATTGCGCACCACATTATAAACGAAGTACACACACCAGTCCACGTGATTTACTGTGCAGCTCCATAAACTATAAGTAACAAATTTATATGGGAAAATCTTGTTATTCTGGTTATTCTGTATGTGGCCGGGATTTACTAAACATATGTGTATTAACTGAACTCTTTTCAAATTGCAATACATTCATTTTATGCATATTAGTTTCCATTGTTTTATTTTTTATAAATACTAACAAAATTCAAAATAGATTTTTTATTCCAAAAAACGCATTGTATAGTCATAAATTAGTATGTCAAGGTTCGCCTGTTTGACTTATTTGTTTTTAATATGATGTTCTTACTAATGTGAAACATGTTATAATTAAGTCAACATTAGTCAATATTATTCAATTAATCAATGTATGAATAATTTGCGCCTTTCAGTCTTGAAACGGCTGTGTGTTTATATACTCTGACATAATTCACTCATTTGATTTTTATCAAAACTCTTTCTATTATTTGGCTTTGTGATAACTGACTTGTCCAGCTACTCAATTTATGTCAGTATTCGATTTTTGTTAATTTGTTATTATTTCCAGAAAAGTAATAGGTTACATTGTATCTGTGATCTATATTATTTTTTAATTAATGTAAGCCGTATTTATGTATATAATATATATATATATATATATATATATATATACTGTTCATATTAATTCACTTGATTTTTTTGTTAAAACATGTAATCAATTTAACCAACCATTTCTAAGGTAAAACACCATAAAAGTAAGACCCGGTGTAGCGAGTTAAATATAATATTGCATTTGAGTACTCTACATATGCCTAGTATTATTTGCCCAGGTTTATATTACTACTCAATATCCTCAACCCGGTTTGATTGACAATACTACCGTTGGATTGTTTATACTACCCATAAACATCTTATACTACTCATATGTAATTTTTTATAAATTAAGATTGGTCCGTTTTTTGGTTTCTTTTTGTTTATGAAGTTAAAATTAATAAATTAACTCATCTCAATTTATATACTAATAGCTGTCTGTCTGTGTATCCTTCCACAAGGAGTTAACTTAAGTTGAGATGTAAGGTTATTTTTTAAACGGAACGTTCTACACCATTTTGAACACAGAAATTAATATACAAAAGTATCTATCACTTTTAGCACGTCAGGCAGTTTGCAATGCTTTACAAAATTCGTATAAACACGTTACAATTGCGTTTTTACTTTTAATAAAGCGTTTTATTACACTTACTGAAAATTATTTCATTTGTGGTCTCAGTATGAAAATCAGCATAAAGATCTCACTATGGTTTCATTATTGTATCAATGCTGTAGTTTCGTTTGGACGTATATACAGACCATATGGTCTCAAACATTGTTCACTTTGAGGATTACTTATCGGTATTATTAAAAAAATATATATATATATATTTTCATTATTAAAAATACATCAAATTTTAATAAGAAAAATATATAATATTTTTATACACATGAATAAAATATAGAGAGCCCAAATTCTAGATTAAATGTTATCAAAAGAACAATTATTTAATTGTAGCAATATATTTCATTGTTTTTTTATATTTCATAGGACTTTATGCTACAGGAATCACATGAATTTTTTATATGCATTATAATTTTACATTGGAATATTTATTTTCCCCTGTGTAAGTATCGTGTTTCTCCGATAAAATATTAAAGAGTTATAGGTCATTATTCAATATTTCACATTACTGTCAATAAATCACACGTGTAGATCGTTTCCTATTTTACCGACTTATATTTTATCAATTACTACCGACTATAACAAACGGTTGATTCTGCGGTATACGATGCATATATATGAACTGTTTATGTTTAATATTTTACTTAATTTTGATCATATTTCACAAATAAAATAATTTAATATAATTATTTTAAAAATAGTGATTTACTTTCATTCGAACTGAGTAGAGATCTAAAATGGTCAACAATTGTTAAAAATACAGTGTCGAGAATCGGCCGGCCAACCCACTAGTCTACATACTAATAACCGTCGTTTTCCGTGTTCCTAAAATTTAAGATAATAATAAATAGGATAAAGAATAAGATAAACCAAGAATATAGCATTGAGACTATAGTGCATTGAGGCCATAAATGAGACCCAGACTTGCCAAGTGTTTATCGGGACAGTCCCGATATTTGATGCGATTTTTAGCAAATATGTCCTGATACTTTTATAATCCTAATGTTGAAAATTTTCATACTGTAAAATTTCGCGGTTCGCGCGATTCCAATTTGTATTTAAAGTAATTCCTTTCAGAGGCATTCTTATATATAAAACCCGGTTACGCTTATTGAAAGGTTGGCCAGTCTGGAGACCATTTTCAGAAAGAGTGTAATAAAACGCTTTGCTAAGCTGTAATTTAAATTTGTTTTAACGAATTTGGTAAAGCATGAGATGGTCAATTCCTTGCTGAAGGCTTGGACAATGTTTGGTCACAGACCAGAGAATCTAGAGCCGCTCGCTCTAGATTCTTTGACACAGACAGACAACGGCTATTAGTATATAGTTTGAGATAAGATATTTTTTTATTAATAAACAAAAAGCGAACCAAATAAACAATATTAAAAAAACATACCATATATCTAAAAAAGTTCAGAAAAAATTAAAAATTGCCTTTATTATTGCAATTAATTATATTAATAATAATTTAGAAAGGTATACTTTTTCTTCAGAGCAAATAAACTAAAATGAATTAAACTCCCATTTTTGAATGGCATTTAATATCTGTAAATAGCCCGTTAAAAACTAAATAGTATAAGATTTGAATAATTAATAAATTTTAACTTTATAAACAAAAAGGGAAATATATAATAAAAAAATAAAATGTAATAATAATTATCAAATTGGTTTCCGCTTTACGAGTGACGGTTCCCTTTTATGGATTATAAGCTCTTGAAATTTTGAATATTTACATAGTATGTAGAAAGATGAACATAATTAGCTAAAAATATTCTATTGTTTTTGATGGTATACATATTTGAAGGTTGTCTTGTTTCTAAATAAACAAATATACTAAAATAAATTGAAAATTCTATATTTTGATGAAATTATGTTCCGCTTTTTACCTCACGGTTTTTTTATAACATCTATGCATAGCCAAGCCCTAGAAAAACTGACTATTTCAAGAATGAAATAATAAATAAATTGAAACTTTATGAAAAGGAAGGCGACCAAAGAAAGGAGCAAACTTTTTTTAATATCTAATTTTTTGGTGAAATTGTCTAATGCTTTTGCCTTATGATTTGTTTTTAGTAAAAGATTTTCAACTGCTTTTTAGCATTTGTTCATTATAGCCCTTGAAAAACTTAATGGTATAAGAATGAGTTTATTAATTAATTTTAACTTTATATACAACCTTATCGACGTTTTTAGTCAAATGATCTCTGGATTACTTTAAATAATAAAGCAATGACTAATAATACCATAGTAATCCTTTTGGGGCGTCTGGTTCCCTAAGCCAAGTGTAAAATGTTTTAAAAAAACAGGATTGTAGGCGTGTTTATATCTAAAGAATATTAAATATAAGCTGTAGCCTATATTCAAATATATAAATTGTATATTCAATGGATTTATCGCTAGTCAGTTATGTGATAATATACTGAATATACATTTTAAATATTTAAAAGTCTTAAAATTAAAACTTTATGGTTTTAAATATTAGTTTTTATAAGTCTTAAAGCTAACATTGACACCTGGAAATACAACCAATTAAAAAAATCAATCATTGTACGCTTTTATCAACATTCTAATTCGGTTTGTTCATTAATCTAACTATTTGTTCATAATCTTACTAATTTCTCGTCCTTAAATTTTTCAACTGTTTGATTATCTTAACGGCTTTTTTTATTGTCGAAATTGAAAAATAAGTTTAAAATTATCTGAATTTTCCTAAGAATTTAAGAAGCAATCGAATTTTAATGAAAATATTTGTATCATCAATTATTAATTTTTTTTAATATATTTTTTATTTGTATCAAAATTATATTTTGAAAAAGTTGCTTCAGAGATATATTTTTTTAATTAACAAAATTACTACGTTATACGAAAATTGACAATAACTATTTTATATTATTAACATATTAAGTTTTTTGCTTAGTTACCTTTCGTAAAGTTTAACAATAGACCTATCATATATGTCAAGAATAACTTGTCAACTTGTAAAAATGTTCTTATTGAGATGCATATTGCATTTATGTACATATAATATATATTCTATTGTTTTCGCTGTATTTTTGACGACCTTTTGACGTACGTTATATTACACAATACATGTAAAAAACAATTATTATAACAATAGTTTATAGATATAATCTTTTAGAACCATAATGATACATGTGATAAATAATGATAAATACATGTTATAGTCGTTAAGGGTTACTTCCAATTAACGTTAAGTAGGTGGGAGTGGAGGATGTTTGATTCTGCGTAACGCCGCGTAACAGGGGGTGGGGATATATCAAAGATATATGCTTTGCGTTACGTTCCTCGAATATATATTATTTTAGAATCTGAGCAGTTCATTAATTAAGTTAGAAAATCAATATTGTTTAATTAGTGTGATACTTTAAGTTGTTAAACATATGTAAAAAGGAAAATGAAGAATCAGTGTGTTTTGGATAATCTAAAAATAAAACAATAAATTATCTTTTTCCTCACAGAGGGGGGGGGGTATCTGCACGCGCGTAACATTATTAATAGGGGCTGGTTGCTGTCGCGTTAAGATTCGTAATGCGAGGGTCTTTGAAACGCCTATTTTTGCGTAACGTTATTTATGAATAGCCCCTTTAACATATTTAATTGAGACATCTTTGTATTTCTTTGTACTAAAACTATCTATACGAATAATTAGACAATATTTCTAAATATACTAGTGTGTAAAACTGTTGAAGTATACTGAGCTTCTATTGTAGAATTGTAGGTTCATGTCTATGTTTTATTTGCGTATAATTTTTCAACAAATAAAATATTGAAATCGACTTTGGAAGCGGAACAGAGTTGACTTTTCGAATATTTTTAAACAACAATTGATAGCGCGGAAATCAATCAGTAAATTTTTTAGAAGTGTCGACAGTTTTTTTCGTGGTACTTATTTTGTATTCGTGTTGAAAATAACTTTGTTATGGATGGTATGCCTTACTAAAATTATTTTTTTATTAAATATAGAAGAAATATCCTAACATTGTAGTGGATCAATCAAAAACATGTAGCCGTGCAAGCCCGTAGCCAGCCTTTTTAAAATTAAAGGGTCGTTCGTTTTTATCAACAAATAGGGCATTTCCATATTATTTATAAAACTATGTACAGATGTATAATGAAACGTCTCTATTACGTACGTAGTCTAAAAAGGGCACATTTTGATCAAACTTAAAAAGGTCATTCATTCGAATGTTATGAACCCCCCTGGCCCTGGCTACAGCCTACAGGCTTGCCGTGATTTATTTATCAATTTATTTTTTAATTTGCAAACAATTTCAATTGTTCATATTATAATATAATTTTGTTTTATTTGTACAGAGTGTCTCTCCTCCTACTGTATTATGGAATAATGTATAGGTGATATGTAATTGCACCTATTTATTAATTAATATGATTAATTGCACCTTTCAATTAATCAATTAAATAAAAATGGCATGGTTAAAACCAGAATGTCAATAATTATAATAAATATGCCTAATATTGCTACAATATATATTAAAATAATGAATAGGTAACAATTATTACTAATTAACTAATGTTATTGTTATATAATAATCCTTAATATTATATTTATAAATAAATATTTTTAATAAAAATATTAAAATAATACTAATACTAATAGTATGATAGTAACAGTCATAATAAATATTAACCTTTTTGTCACTACTATTTTATACAAGCACATCAGAGCCAGGGTACCAGGCCCATATGAAGTGTGCAAATATGCTAATATTGTCATTGATTATGAGCCTAGTTAATAACCCTTGTATGTTGGCCCCTCCTAAAAATCATGCTTAAAAAATTATAATATTAAACAACCTTATGTATTTAGCACACACAAAAAGCTGTAAATATAATTATATTTACCAAGTCAGAACTTTAAATTAAAATATTACATATTTAAGCCTTAAGTTAAATCAATTTAAGTTGAATCAAGGTATGTTTTCATTAATATAGTTATAATTATTTGACTTTACAGTATTAATTAGTTCAGATAAATATATAATTATAGGGTCAATATTATAAATTAATAATAAATATTTTACATGCTCAACCCTTTAAACCATGATATTTAAAGCATTAGCAACTTACACATAATAAGCACAGTTTTTTCACTTATAATTAAAAATATAAATAATGCATTATTATTGGCTATATAACTGACATCATTAATTTGTTACTGTTCAAGCTAATTATACATAAGCCTACATGCACTATTTACTACATGTATATATGTTATATGAACATTACTTATACTTTTTATTGACTTTTCATTATTAAAAATACCAAAAATAGCAAATATTTTTAATAAAAATATATACAATTATTCATTATTTTCAATTTTAAAATACTTAAATAAACAAAATGATAGTAATAATTAATCTAATAATTAGTAGCTATATTTCAATGAAAACTATTAACTATATACTATAGATTATTATGTATACTCCTTATATAAATATATACAATAATTTTGGTATAAAAATATTCTAATTATATTATATGAAAGCTATATAATACAACTAAAAAATGGGCCTGAAATTTATTATATTGTTATTATATATTAGTATAGTTGGGTGATATAGCATTCTGGACACCTCTTTATTGGACTCCTATTCACTGTGTGTAGGGGGTATGGTCTGGAGTATGAATGAGAGCAGCTTGGGGTGCCAGGACTTGCACAATTCCCAGAATGGTGGTAATGATGCTTTCTTCAAATCCATGGAAACTGTAAGAAAACAGAACCATTAAATCACTCAGAGAATTGTATTTGACTAGAAAATTTAATAAAAATCATTGTCTATAATATATCATGGACTCCTGTATATTTATATATATAATCTATATATGGGCAAAAACAAAAAAATGTTAACATATTTTTTTTTATAAAGCACTTAGCTAATAGTTCTAATAATTTAGATTAGTTTATTGGTTTGTTTCATTTGTTTGAACAAAATGTAAATAATAACTAGATTCATAGCAATAAAAATGAAATTGTTTCATTCTATACACCTAAATATATTAATGTCACGTGAGTCACATTTTTTCTTGTCACATGAGTCACAAAAATAAATAGCTGTTGTATAGACTATGTTATATT
>JAUZND010052197.1:2652-19314 GCA_034780555.1 Coelogynopora nodosa | reverse complement strand
ACGTAATGAGCTGACGTAATGAGCTGACGTAATGAGCTGACGTAATGAGCTGACGTAATGAGCTGACGTAATGAGCTAATGTAATGAGCTACTATGAGTTAATTTCGTTTATTAAAATGATCTGTTCACAACATTTTCAGATAATAATTTCAAATTTACTGAACTTATTGCCGTATTATAATGATGTCATATAATTATTTTATTTCACAATAATATTGTCTTTGTCAGACCATAATATTATTTATATATATATATATACTATACACATTACACTTCAAAATAATCAACTAGTTTTATTATTAAATATGTATTTCAGCTTTACTGAACTCTGTTTATTGATGTTGCAATAACTTCTTCCAATATTACTTCATAGAGATCGGATGGCAGCGTTTGTATGTCGAGAAGTGACATCGCCAGTCTAAGTTTATTATCACAAAGGTCGATTCATCGTTAATATTAGTGAAATATGATGGCAGAAAAATATTAGACAAATTTGTAAATATAAAGCATAACGGATACTATATTACTGCTAACTGCGATATAACGAACTATTTACTTATTTTACAAAAAAATCTTAATTTAATATTGTTTTGATCATCTAAGGATGTTTTGATGGCTAAACATCCGATTTATATATAGCCTATGCATTACCTTAATATAATAGACTAAGGTTAGTCTACATTAGTAACATATATTTAGGGAAAATCAAAACATCCATTACAACTCGTTTATTTGTATATATCATACTGCACAAAAAAAGTTTTATTATAAATAAAGTTCCTTTTCTTTATGACAAATTCATAGTTATAGATATACTAACGAATGATTTCGAATCCTTATACAATTGTTATGTATAAAGTAAAAAATCAGTTTCTGAGGGCAAATTGTATTGTTGTTAATTCAATTACTGTATTAGTGAGATTTATTTCAACAAGAACTTATTCAGGCAGTGCTAATTCTGTATTGTTTAGCTCCAGATCACATGCACGTACATTAAAGTTTCTTCATATTCTGTGAATCCAACAATAATATTTCAACCAAAAAATTGTCAAGCCACCCTGAGCTTTACTAAGAGTAAATTAGCTTCAAAGGCTTGCATTAAATACGTTGACAGGAGCATTTGATCTGTGGAATATTCATTTGACACAAGTAATGCCGTTGATTCGTCATTCTCCATTAGTATACTGCATTGGGATAAAAGAGCATACTATAAGGTCCAGGTTAAATTATTTGGTGCTCCTTCATTAAGAAAACATATTTTTTAATGTTATCGAAGTCGTTGTGTTGTCGTTATGAAGTATAGTACCTCTTTCATCGCCACATTGTCCGTTTAACATGAATTTCCCGAAGGTTTCCAGTGGTGAATCCTCTGCCTCAATGGTCAGGTAACCTAAGGTGTGATTCACTACCCCCGTCATGACCTGCTCATTCCGATTAATGCTCTATCAACCTGTCCAAAAGAGGTGAGACTTCCTGATGATCTTGTAATCACGTTTGATGGATTCTTTAAAATTCGCCGGTTACGAAGCTAATGTTTTTCTGAAGTACATACGTGCACTTTTTAGGTAATGAGGATCGCTATTTCTCCTATCAAATAAGCTAAGCAGTTCCCTTGCAATTGACTGAATTGGGTCAACCGGCACTCAAGCAAACTTTGAAGCACTATTTCTGGTGTTATATGCTCTTTTACTGTACGTGAACAAAACAAATAGCCGGAAGCTTACGTGTATCATACTGCGGCTGACCGAGTGAAGATGTTATGCAATTTCAATGTTTGCAAAATATACATTTAAAATAGATAAACAAGGTTTAAGCCGATTATTATTTTTACAGCGTAGAAGATTAAATGCTCTAATTTTTTACTTAATCGTATTTCTATTAAAAAAAAAAAACCAAAACACATATTATTCACATCGTGAAGCAAAAAATGGGAAGAAAGGATCACTTGAAACGTTCGGTTCACTTTCAAAACACGTAGATGCCCCGAATTTCGCAGATTTGTGTAGAGAGGGATGGGATGACACCATGGGGGCTGATGATACGCTTATGTCCGCCGGATTGCTCGTTGGTTGCTTTCCTGAAGAAGGTGGTAGACAGGTCTTCAATGTGAGTAAGAAGGGGTGCCGTTATTGCCAACATGGATAGAGCGTGTTCTTAGTCCATTGAGGGGGCGATTATATTCAGGGAACGTCGTTTTTCAATCGACGCGAGTGCTCGAAGGTGACCGCAGATGGTGGATGTTTACAGAAATTGAGTGAGATGTTCATTCACATGTTTAAAGCAGAAATTTCGTCAACATTTAACCATCGGTATAGAAATGACGGATGATGGATAAATACCCGCTTCTCTTTCTTGTGGTTAGTTTAGTATTAAATGATCGACGTTGTCCTTTTACATCATAACGTAATCTAATGTTTTTGGTTATGTTTGATTAATTTTTCTACATTAAAAAACGATGTTTCTACAACAGTTTCAAACAATAATAAACATAAGTAAAATTAAAATTAAAATAAATAAGAAACAATACAAACGTTTCAATAAAAATAAGGATATCAATCTAAAAGAAGCATTTTGATCGATTTATCTTCTCATTAAATCTATTAATATTATAAATTTAATATTTATCATATATTTGCAGTCATATTTCGACGAAAACTATAGTTCGACACAACAACAACGACCAATCTCTACCTCCGTACATAATGCATCTGAGGGAAAATAATCTAACATCAAAGGTAAACATTTAACTTAGTTAGTTAAAACCATTACATACAATAGGTACTATGTTAAAAAATATATTTTACAATAATAATTAGTTTATTTTTTATACAAGTTTTTTATATATTTATTTATACGTTTATATATTATATAACAGAGAAATATGTATTGTAAGTTTTAACAAAATGAAATTCCGAGTAGATATATTTATTAGATGTATGTATATATATCTAATGGATCTCAGTGTTGATAATACTCTTTGAAAGTGAGCGCTTACATGCTGATTGAATTGACTAGGTTTTAAGCTTTACAGTTTGTGATACTCCTCAAAGCACGGAACTCATGGTCCCATATCATATGTACACCTTGAACAAATGGTTCTAATTACTGAAGAGCAGTATGCACCTTAACACATAGCCGCCTGTTATCAATATGTTTTAACCCGTGTTGCCAACCATGAAAAAATAGGATTATACAATTACACTTGTATAATAAAAGCACAACGAAACACTTACGATGTGGAGTTAAGCGAATACGAGTTTATTTGAAAGGCCTATGCAAAAATATCAGCAAAAAATGTAATACACAATTTTTTTTTAATCCTGAGCGCGATGCGACGCGATGGAGCTGATGTTTAAATTATTCAACATTTTTGAGACGCCGCGCGATAGAAGACATCTTTTAAATCAATTAGGCTATAAATGATGTAGAAACAGCAAAATATAATATGACAAGTAGCGTTAGTGAGACTTAACATTCACGCGTCGCGCTTGGTCAACATAGGACTTAAGAGTATATTTAGCTGTGAACTATAAGAAGGTATCTAATATGAATATATCTAACGATAATTACTATATATTTTTAAATAAAGAAATTAAAAAAATTTCAGAAGATTATGTAAATGATTAGATTTAGGATTTCGTTCATTTATGTTAAAATTATTTAAATGATTACACATTGAGGTTTATATTATAAAGTTGGACAAATATTAAAAGTAGACAATTTTAAACGGAGAAATATTTTAATTATAAAACCAATAACTATGTTATTTATTTATTTATTTATTTATTTATGTGGAAGGAGCGATGCATTATTTGCAATTGTTTTACGTAGTAAAATTAATTTTATATCTTTTAAACAAAATTAATGAAAAGGAAAGAAGTAGGACATAATGTAAATAAAGAATAACTTGTTCTTCAGAAACAAAAAACTGTATTTTGTTAAACGATCAATGCCTACCTTTTCGTTAGTATACTTAACTTATTCGCTAATTAATAGAACATGAAATAATTAGATTATCTAAAATGATCTGTTTTTAATCACATTGTGCCATTAACAAGTATCTCCATTGTCCTAGTTTATTCCAATAATTATAAACTATCAATATTTATATAAAGAATATGTGCCAATTTAATTTAACTATGTATAGATATTGTTTTTGAGATACATTTTTTGAAATACCAAACTGCAATTGTAACTGCAAACTACCATTGTGCAATTAAAATGTATCACGCTTAGCGTGAACAATAAATGTGATTGATAAAATATATGTTAAATATGTATTTACATTTTCAGTTCATTCCGGAAACAATAGACACATGCATATTTATTTATGGAATTTATTGCAGACAACTACTTCATAAAAAAATTGACAGATACTACACATATATTTTACTTCTTTCTTTAGTATAAAATTAAATGTATATTTAGGACATATAAAAGAAAATGTTAAAAAAAAACTACTTTGTGTAAATCTACTGCATTTTGTAATCTTGTTTTAGAAAAAATTCTTATATTTGTAAAAAAAATACAAATGAATTAAATAGGTTATATGACATAAAACAACTCGTTTTTTCTCTGCTTGACAGGTATTACAATTTCAAATAATACTTTAAATATGGGCGGCTATCTAAATGTTCCCGGGAAATGGATGTTTCCTTCCTAAGCTCTTACATTTAATGGCATTCAGTTTCACTTATTTCTTGTATTCGGTGATTCGGTGCCGAATTTTTAAAGTAGCTGACACCGACCACACTACCCGATGGTTTATTAACCTTGTAGCATATATTGTACGTAATGGAACAGTAATGTCTAAGTCATGCATTTTGTATAATATTGTAACAGTACATTGTTATTTTTGTCTGATTTATTTGATTTATATAACAGGTAGTTTAATCTAATTTCATAAAGTAATGTTTTTAAAATGTATTATTCATAATGCAAAATGTATCATCCCATTAACGCCGTCTGTCAAAACATTACTCATCGATTAGAAACAATTTTTAATTATTTAAAAAATAATAAACTATAAAACGTGAAGCTCCGCAAATTAGATTATATGTATTCCTTCTATGTAATGTAATATAATATTTCTCTTAGCAACAGTTCTCTTAGTAACAGTTCTATTAGTAACAGTTCTCTTAGCAACAGTTCTCTTAGCAACATTTCTCTTAGCAACAGTTCTCTTAGCAACAGTTCTCTTAGTAACAGTTCTCTTAGCAACAGTTTTCTTAGCAACAGTTATTATTATTAAAATGTCATAAATACATAATATTACATAAATTCATAATATATCATGGATATATATAACTGTTTGCAACGTTAAAGAGTAGTTCTATATATGGTATAACTTCATATGATATATATATATATATGAAGTTATATTGTGTACAAATTCTATTCACTCAAACAATGTTATATCAGCTTCATTAAATCGATGTTATGTATAGGCTCACAATA
The DNA here is from genome assembly GCA_034780555.1 of Coelogynopora nodosa. NCBI lineage: Eukaryota > Metazoa > Platyhelminthes > Proseriata > Coelogynoporidae > Coelogynopora > Coelogynopora nodosa. Next base: position 13,857 of record JAUZND010052197.1, on the reverse strand, counting down.
AGCAGGAATATGGGATGGTACTTAAACCGACAATTTAGACAAATACTTGTAAATTATATTGCAGTATGCACTCCGTTTCTTCGCATTTTATTGTGATTAAATTTTTAATAGGGAATATATACATATGGTTTTATTAAGCTCATCATGCTTGTTTTTCTTTTTTCTAATGTACATATTGATAAGTGTTTATTAAATCTAATTTAAAGGCTAAATATATCGCTATTAATATAGTGGTCAACATGCTTAAAACTTTAAAAAATATTGAAGCATACCATTATGCAGTTTTTGAATTTTTGAGATTTCTGAATTGAATACTGAAGTCCATGTTAATAATTCGATAAATTGATGTTTAATGGGGCAAAACTGATTAAAGAACTAAAACCAGCAGGTTCAAATTAAGTATAAAACGAAATAGATTTTCAGCTTTATTAAAAAGAACGGTTTATGTTTGAATCAATATATTATAAAAATACATCCAATTTACAGTTGTCAGATTGATATAAAACAATATATTCTTATTTTGTCAATTTATCAAAAAGTAGGTCAAATTTAGGTATGATAAGTAGTATAATAAATAGTTAAGTAATAATATGTAGTATAACACGTAATTCAAACTCAGAAAACTCAAATAGGTCATGTTGAAACAGACTACATTATTAATATAAATATATTTCGATAAATCAGTCAGAAAATAAAAGTAGTTTTAGTGGAACACTACTAATAAGGTTTGGATAACGGCGTGTGTGAACAAATCTGTTTTTTCACTCGATCCAGTTATAACAATTTTTTGTTTTATAAATTTGTGAAAGAAATCCAATAAATTCTGAGAATAAATCTTTATATAATATTTTTAAATTAAAATAGTTGATAACATATTCAGTATAATCGTTCATAATAACTTTTATAAATCGTTAATAAAATCGCTATGTTAATATAAGACAGTATTTCACAAATACAATGACAACGACAAGTTAATTTACAACTTTGACATCAAAACATAAAAATGAAAAACATCAACATGGAATAACGTATCACACTGGCATTTACGTTCCCCGTGTTTAAAATTTTTTTTATATAAGTGTTATACGGTCAATTAAATACTTAACATGTGGGTTGTATTTTTTGTGATCGAATTTTTAAGTAATTATTTGTTATGTCATTTTTATTTTTATATGTTCTACACGTTGTTGTGTTCTTCCTTCTTGTAACCAGGAGTATATTATAAGAGAATATAAATATAATATTATTCAAATTACAAATTAAATATATATATATAGCCCGTAATGTCAATTATATACATATATATTTATATCGTTGAAAATAAATTTTCATTTAAAAATTAAGCCAATGCAATCATGTTCGAAATTATTTTATTAATATTGTATAAGAAAAGATGGTTGAATAATTTAGCTCATAATAAAACTATTCTTATGGATTTCTGGTTTATAATATACCTGATTATGAAAACATTTTGATATGCCGAAATATAGGAACCAAATTCCTATATCGATACTGTACACCATTTTAAATGATGTCCTCGAAAATAATTAATAAGTAATAAAATAATGATCTGCTTGTAATGATATTGGTCTACAAATATGTTAGTATATAATGATGACTGAAGCAAACTGCTATTACAAAGAACGTATATTAATTAATACCATAAAAAGCAAGTGACCTCAATGTCAGGCAATGTGTGAATTCAAACGTATCAAAGAAAAAAAAGGAGTATATTGAAACAGCATCATGTCTTCGAAGGGCAGTGAAGCACGCAACCGTATGGGTAGTTTTAATCAAAGTTGAGCTCAACCGGTGTGAGCTGTCGATCTACGGGGGTTGCATTTCCTCCCCACACTGACCGATCAGAATAAACGGCATTGCGTGTTGCATCCTGCATACATCGGGGGTATCATAAAAAAGGAGTGTTATTATCAATCTGTGAGCAAATGGGGCATTTAAATTTATGTTTTCCCAATGCATTAAGACGTGATCCTTTTAGTCCATTAGATTTCATTTTCGTGAAGGAAACTAAGCAATGGCAGGATATATACCACTGCAGTGCTAATGGGTAGAGTTAGGAAATGTAGTCTTCAATAAAATGGTCATTTATTATTAACCTACTAAGTACACTACTAACTTAATGTAAGTAATAACTGAACAATTTAGCTAAAAAATGACATAAAAATTAATAAATTTGATAATACAATATATACTATAAATTCGAACTAAAACGACTTTAGTTGTGGATTTAGAAATTTATTTAGATATTTTAAGTAGTTTACGTACCGGTTTGTGATCTGGAAATTTATATTTCGGAGGAGGATGCTTTTCTGGATTTGGTCGCAAGATTTCTGCAAAGAAACAGGTACATTGTTCAGCAATTTCAACATGTATTAAATGAAAATAATTAAATTAAGAATTTAAAATACCAGATAATCTTATTTTAAAATTTATTGAGAAAATTAAATGAATAGCTAAGAACATTTTTTAGATGAAAGTTAATTAACATGGTTGTGAATTTTCAAAAGTACTTGAATATAATATACAAAGTATTGATTGTTGATAGGCTAGGTCTTACGAATATAATTTATTCATTTATGGAAATAAATATTCTATCACTTTTTTATGCAAATATGCAATGATGCAATGCCTAGATGTACACAAATATTCATTCTATATGTACATAAACATATATATTTCAATATTTACACTGCAAACTACATATTATAAATATATAAACTATCACCATGATGCGCATAAATATTATTTCAATAAATCAGATTAGACATACTAACGATAATAGCTAATTATATATTGAAATCGTTTTAAGTAAAATATAATTGTTATCAATTGCAAATGTGTTTGATAACTACATACGACTTAATGTGTAAAAAAACATCTTTGTACTTGTTATGTTATTTTAATACATTGCAATTCTGCAATTGAGAAATGTGAAGCTAAAATAGTGAAGGAATAACATGTTTGCTCTATACAGAAATGTATTTATAAATTTCCATATCCAATTATGGTTTTCGCTAATAACAAAAACAATAAACTGTTTTACCTCGTCTCGACTGTATCGCTGATTTATCCGGTTGAGACTTGTTCTCAGCAGGATAAGTAGTGCCTGCAATTAGGATTGAATGTCAGTAAGATATGTCAATAAAATATGTGACATACAATATCAATGTTTTAAAATATTCTAATAAGTAACCAACATCATAAGTAGTATGGGAAGAGTCGATTTGAACTCACTTATAAATATATTTATGACTCATGTCTATAAATACATCATAAGGCCATACATCTACGTTGTAAATATTCTATTCTTAACGTGTCAAGGACATATATCAAATAATTTTGGGTAACGTAATTCGGTGAGAAAAAGAAAATTTCGCTTTTTAAATTAAGGCCAACTTTTTGATTTTGATAATCTAAATGTTGTTAACTTGTTAGAAGTATGGGAAGTCCCTCCCTCATGGTGTCATAATGATTATTATCAAAGGAGACTTTTGATGCATAAACTGAAATAATTTTTCAGGCAAAAGTTATTGTGAAAAAAGTTAAAGTACACCACAAACACATTTTACTAAATTTATCAGAAAACGAATAATATCTAAATGTATATATTGTATATGAAGATTTTGTCTACTCAGTGGTTAATGCAAAAGAAATAAACCGCATGATTACGATATAAAAATAAAATAAGCTGAAAACACACTAAAAGAATAAAAAAAATTGGCCTGGATCGTACCATATAAATTAAATTATCTAAATTGACCTTATATAATGCATATTTCTTTTAATATATATTTTCATATTATATTTTCAAGTGACCAAATCCACTGACTCTGATATTTAAACGATTAAAATTATCTACAATAACAAAGTTTATGATAAAACAGATTAACATGTACTCTTCTTCAAATAGCTGACTCATGTGATCAATAAAATCGATCCTAAAAAGAGGATATTCAAAATAAGCTTCTTATCACCAGATAGATCACTAATAAGATATCTAGGATATGGAAAACATCGAAAACGTTTGAGCACCCCAAAAAACGTTTATCTAGTCTCTTGCCGTTTGGAGTGTGGTTTTCAATCTGTTGCCGAAGCTTGGACGTTAAGAAAAGATGACAACAATCTGGCTGTCTTTGAACTTTTGACACCGAAAGTGAGTTGGATTAAGTATTGCACAAACTTGTAGTTCATCGAAACTATCGGTGTCCTAGAAGTGTAGAAGGCATCTTGGAAACTATTAAAAAAAGGAAGATCTGCAAATTCGAGCGGTGGAGATGTCGTCTAAGAAGCATTCACCTTTCTATACAATTGAAGGGGAGAGGGAAGGCTCCTCCAACAGACGAGGACGTCGAAAGAAAGCAGGAGACATTAAAAAACGGACGAATATATGGGGTTGATATCTGCACGAATGACTGCGGGTATCGTAAAGAGAATCCAGCTGTCCAGGGTTGGACTACGGCTCTTCAACGACAATAGCGAAAGCTTTCAGTATCAATCCCACAAAGGTGTTGCGAATGAGTTGGTTTGTAAAGGCATCTATCTCACAAGATGTGTAAACTTAATAGATGTTTGTTAAAATTTTCAAAAAAATTGATGTAATTTTCTATAAGTATAGATTAAATAGTCTATTTGGAAAAAGTATATGGATAACCATGTAAATATCCTCTTATGTATAAATACAAACGTTTTAATGACGAACCCTTTCAGTATAAACATTTACATAAACAAACTATTATATATATGAAAGATAATCGGTTTAGTGTGATGAAGATATTGACTGTAATATAATATAATGATAATAATAATAATTATAATTAAATAATTAAAAATCAACACTAAAATTTATAATATTTAATTATTAATAAAAAATTAGTAAATTTTATTTTAATTAATTATATTTTTATTAATTTAATTAATAATAAATTAATAAATATAATATAATGACACTATTATTATACGACATCCGCCACTTGCGATACTTACTGTATGCTGACGGTTGCAAGCTGGGTCTTTGTGAGACAGTCACAGGTGGCATTGGAGATGTTCCTACTGAAAGTCATAATAAGTCATAACAAGTCATAACAAGTTACAATAAGTAATTATATGTCATTATAAGGCATTATAACGGAAGCATTCATATTATGTATGTAGGCTACTGTAGGTATATATAGAAACCTTGCATGTGTGTAACAAAACTTGACACCATTAATATTCTGGGAAACTTTTTAATGTAGGCCTTTTCTAGCTACACTGAGCTATATTTGTAATCTAAGTGACACACCTAAAAAGTTACAGGAGTATTTGTCATGCAGCACGAATTCATTATATGGGTCGCAAACATCGACTTAGCAAGAAACGGGATAGTGCGAGAGCGGGCTCGAATCTATTCCGAGACAACACCTTCGGCATCCCCAAAACAGCGCCTTAACCACTCGGCCATCGTTGGCCCTTCAATAGATCAATCTCATATTTGCATACACTTAGTCCTACATTTTTTATCGCTTATTGAAAACTATTAGATGTCACAATTTATGTTTTCACTTCTCTCCCCTATAGACTGTATTCTGTTCTATTGGTAGAGAATATTTAACTATTTCTTTTATGGGTCAATTTCATACCTCCACCCTCCGGTAAAATAGGCTTCCAAACGCGCCTGTTGCGGTAAGGTTTAGTTTTTTATTCTTACCTTAATATTTTAATTGTTATAAATGACTGTAAAATATTTTAAATGATCCAATTTTAGGGAAACGTCAATTGTTATCAATAAAAACTGATAGAATTCATTATATATGTTTCAAATTTTAGATATTTTCAAAATTTAGATATTTTTAAAATTTAGATATTTTCAAAAGTTAGATATTTTTAAAATTTAGATATTTTCAAAAGTTAGATATTTTTAAAAATTTAGATATTTTAAAAATTTAGATATTTTAAAAATTTAGATTTTTTCAAAATTTGGATATTTTTAAAAATTTGGATATTTTTAAAAAATTAAAAAATAAGATAAAAATTGTAACTTAATTCGAAATACATTATATCTTAAAATAATACAAGATTTCTCAATTACCCGTTTTGCTAACCCGTTATGTATAAAGCTGTGTTATTATTATATCACAGAATTAATATTTATAAAAGCTAAACTGGTCTGGATAAATCTCAACTATAATAAATTTTTACCTCATGTTTTTTATAAAATAATACATATATCTTTTAATATTTAACAAAATTTACATTTTAATTATTATTGAAATTATTATTTGTTTTTAATAGTTCGGCTTGTTACTGCACACTTTTTAAAATAAATATTTACAAACTAAACTACAAGATATATGAGTTTATATTGAGGTAATATCAAAACTGACTTTTAAAATTAAATTATTTTAAAATGTGGAAATTGTTAAACGATTGATATAATTTTTTGGTTAGACTAAACAACCATCCTAGGTTTACTATTAATTGTGTATCAATGACTATTTACACAACAATTGAATATTTACAAACATATCAATACAAATACAAATTAAAGTATATCTGTATAATTTGAAAATAAGTACAATTACCTTCTCTGATGTTTGCACTTGAGACAAGAATGCACCTATGAAAATTGTGAGATATGTTATATTAGAATATTATAAAACTGAGAGTTGTGCTCCATAAGTTTCAAAATTAAAGGGTACCTATTAAGATACTATATTAATAATCATAAGAAACGATACTATTCTGAAGTTGTACATCGATTCTACTTTGATATGGTGTACCATATTTTATGTTTAACGCTTTCCTCAAAATATTTATCACATTTCATGACACATTTGTTAATATTAGTAGTTATGCATTTTTTAAATTATATCAAATGGAATTTATTTGAAATACTCACTTCATTTTTAAAAATTGAACGTGTTTAAAAAACCAATTGTATTTCGTTAGATCAGGGCACTCTAAATACTAAATATAAATAGATATTTATATAATATATTTATATTTAAAATTTATGTATAAATAATTTAAGTATCATAATTATACATAGGCCTATAGTAATTTTCCAATTGTCATTTTCAAAAATTACATTTTAATGTTTTTCATTTTAATTAATTCAATGACTGGAAATTAGCAACTACCAATTATAGAAAGCACCGATAACTTACCAAATGATTAATTAATACTTTGAAATATTCCAAATCTTCATTGAATTTACATCGACAACTAATTTAACCTTAATAATGCAATGTTACTACGAGCAGAACATTTTTTGTTTCATAAAAGAAAATTAATATCCGCTAATTATAAAATACTAAATATATAAGAGAGTTCTAGAAAAATGTTAAATAATTACTTCCTTCATATTAGTTATAATTCATTTTATTTATTTCAAAATTAGTTTTAATTTGTATACTTATATCGAATATTTTTGCTGACATTATAAAATCCCTTTTAATTGTTTTTATTAATTACTTTGATTATTTTCAAATTTATTTTGTTTATAGCTACTTTCGATTTGACGACCTTGAAAATGAGGTTAAATTTCTAATGGATTTCTCCTCTGGTTTTTTCTCCAAATTCATGTTACAGCCATTATTCCAGCTGTGTATTGATTTTTACATCAACAACTAATTGAACCCTGAAACTTCAATATCACTACGAAAAGAAACTCACTCGCTCTCTTCATCCTCCCTCTTATTCTGGCGTTTACAACAGGCGACAATACACCATATAAGCAGAGCCAACACCACCAGGAAACACACGACAGCCAGACAGATGATGATGATGCCGAGAGTGGTCTGCTCCCAGGGGAGCGCTGTCACAGGCGCCGCCGTCGTCATGATAGTGGTTGTATACGGCTCCACCGAAACAACCGGATAGTTGGCGAATGAAGAGGAGGTGAGGACCGAGTTGGGCGTGCCGTTGGTGTTCTGTTGCCAGGCAGCGATAAGTTGGTCGAGAGGGACTAGGGACTTGGTGGACGAGGTGGCCGCGGCAGTGTCCGTCGAGTTGTCCGCTACCATGTAGAAGGTGGCCAGAGTGGTTGCGGTTCTGTTACAGGTGAGAGACAAACAAAGCGAGAGGTAGGGCAACTGAAATGGCAATGTAGAAGGTGGCCCGAGTTGTTGTGTTTCTGTGGTAGGTAAGAGACAAAGAGAGAGGGAGAGACAAAGAGAGAGAGAAGGAGAGAGAGAAAGAAGGAAAGAGACAGAGAGAGAGAGAGAGAGAGAGAGAGAGAGAGAGAGAGAGAGAGATAGCGAGAGAGCGAGCGAGAAAGTGGGAGAGGTATTAGGTATAAATAAAGAGAGAGAAACACATTGAGAAAAGGATAGAACAGAAGGTATATATATATATAGAAAGATAAAAAAAAGAATAAACATGAGACAGATATAGAAAGAGAGGAGAGTGATAAATATTCGTTCGATTCTATTTTGATTTGCGTTTATCCATGGTCAATGGACAGCACATGTCACTCTCCATACCCCAATTATAATTACATACTTTGTACTCAACTGTAAGTCAAACCTGGTGTTCAGTAACAGAACTAGCATATTGATTATAAATGATTGAAACAGTTGGTGATGAAGACGCGTCGATTGAACCATAATTTCCTGGTAAGATCATTAAGATCATTTGCATATATATATGTTAATATAATTCCATTTTGTCAACTATCTTATGTTAAGTCAACTGTTAGGGATTAGACAAACCTTACCAAAGAGTATTGATTACATTTTTAACAATACGAATATTAATATTTTGTGAATGCTTCCAAGGATGATGATGGGCTAAATTAATATAGGAACAAAATTTTGGATTTGTGCAGTAGCTCCTTACATTAATTATAAGAGCAGCTACATTGACTACATATATGACTATTACTATAAACCCACATTTTATGTGAAAAATTGATTAATAGTTTATTCTTTATATTTTTGTTTTACTATAGTACTTATTAGCCTAGTGATATTTGTAATAATTATGAACAGGCTGTACAATTGACTTTCCAACTTGGAACACCTGGGATAACTACATAAGTGCTGAACATTATTATGAGTAGGACATAATTTGGTAATTAAAATTAAATTGTTTTGGTGAAATTCATAAATTAATCAAAACAGTGAACAAAACGTAGTGTTGTATATGAGTTCGTCTACATTATTGTTAATTGTAAATACCGTATATGGGAACTCTGAAAATTGGACGTGAATCTTATACTTAATGTGTACCCTTTGCTTGATAACATTCTGTAAGCACGAATTAGAAAAAATTACTCGCTAAATGACTCAACCATACTATAATCTATTTGATTAAAATGTGATAGTTTGTGCTAGTAAAATGATTTACACATAAGTTTTTTGTTTGCGCAAGTTATCTACAACACAAAGCTCTCCTCCCGGTTCATCTACGTCCATATTCACTCCTTTTAATTAAGTAAGAAAATATCTCCACGCATGTTTGTGCCATATTTACCAAAAACTTAATATTATACGCCATCGCTTTTTTCGCGTCTTGGAAAGCAATTTAATTGAGCCCGATAGCTAATCATGTATATACAGTATTCACGTTCACTTAATTAGAAATGGCTGAGCTGTATTAAACCCAGAGAGCCGCAGCCCCATCATCAGCCGTCAAAGAGTTTTATTAGGGGCTTTTAGTTTATTAATATTTTTCGATCTCATTCTTTTTGTGTGTTTCACGGGTTTATGACTATAGTTACTGTAGTTTAACCGACCCAAGAATCCGGTCGTCCCATCAATATTATAACAGAATGATCGAAGTGAAATAATGTTATCGAATTTAATTTCAAGGAGTAATGACCCTAAAAAGATGTTCTTCAATTAAAACAATGACGTACATTTCGCAACATTATCGATCGCTTAAGAGAAAATTATAATTGCATTTTACATACTTGTAAGGATTTGTAGCCTACTTACTGTATTTATCAAATTGCCTAGGTTAAACCCTAATTATAATTTAAAACGTGTTTACTTAAATAATCCCTTTTCACCAAACCCCCCTCCTTTCCCCCTACACGTCTGTACAACACATTATTTGTCCCGTTCGGTCAAATATATCTAGTAACCAGCAATTTAATTGTGAATCAGTTTTTTCTCTCTTTCTCTGTGGTCGCTATATAGCCCGACTTGTGTGGTATACACGCATTCACATCTCAGAAATGAATACAGAACTGTGTTTGCCAAACTGTCATTCTGTTAAGGCTTTCGGGAACGACTTAGGGGTCGGGAGGAGGGAGGGCGGGAGTCGGGGTCTGGTGTGGTGTGCATGGCTCTCTAAGCGCTTGTCAAATCAGTTTTGACTCCCGCCTTCAGTTCTGATATCCCTGGGAGCTATTGACGGGTTTCTGTTGCACTATAGGCCTAAGACAATCATCCTGGAAGTTCAGGCAAGCAACTTTCTCCCTTCGGTTCGTTTTAATTAAAATTAAATCGATTAAAATAGCCGAATACTATATACTATACTATACTTGAGTTAATATCATATTATGTAGGCAGCTGAGAGAGAGAGAGAGAGAGAGAGAGAGAGAGAGATCTGTTTGAGAAAAAATGTTTTATTGGGATAGGTTGTTTTTGGAGATATATCGATATAATTATAGCTTGTTTGTTTAACATTTAAAATGTAAATATTTAACGACCTTCTTCATTAACAGTGGTTATATTGTATATTGTCCATCAATTGTGTGTTTTAGATATATTTTAGAATCACTTTTGTCTTCGCTTTCTAAGTAGTACAAAGGCACTGCTTCCAAGGTAAATATATTTTCTTCCAATTTCTGTAGTTATGCGTCCTAATCATTATTCTTTTAGAAAAATTTCAAATTTTTGAAACAGTTCAAGTTATAAAATTTAAGTTGATACAACTTTTAATAAAATGATGTAGATTTTTCACGATGTATGATTTGGCGCGTGCAACTTTTATATTAAATAACACGATATTATGTAGCGAATGTGCTAGCATAACGCGAAGTTAATATACGCTTTAATAGGTGTACCTATATAGTTGATAGTGCGCTAATATTAAGTCTGACTTAAGTCTCTGGGCTGATATTAAGTCTGACTTAAGTCTCGGTGCTAATATTAAGTCTGACTTAAGTCTCGGGGCTAACATTAAGTCTGACTTAAGTCTCGGTGCTAATATTAAGTCTGACTTAAGTCTCGGTGCTAATATTAAGTCTGACTTAAG
>JAUZND010052186.1:0-19314 GCA_034780555.1 Coelogynopora nodosa | reverse complement strand
ATGTCTATCATCCACTATATACTATGTCTATCATCCACTATATACTATGTCTATCATCCACCAAATACTATGTCTATTATCCACCAAATACTATGTCTATCATCCACTATATACTATGTCTATCATCCACTATATACTATGTCTATCATCCACCATATATTATGTCTATCATCCACCATATACTATGTCTATCATCACCATATACTATGTCTATCATCCACCATATACTATGTCTGTCATCCACCATATACTATGTCTATCATCACCATATACTATGTCTATCATCCACTATATACTATGTCTATCATCCACTATATACTATGTCTATCATCCACCAAATACTATGTCTATCATCCACTATATACTATGTCTATCATCCACCATATCCTATGTCTATCATCCACCAAATACTATGTCTATCCTTGCAGAGCATGCGACTCAAGGTGAACTTTTCCAACACACCGGCGGAACGTCGATTCTCCAGTTGGATTGGTGGCTCCATCCTGGCATCCCTGGTGAGTCGGTCTCTACTTCATCAGTTTGATTACTCTTTACTGTCTTCTCCAGCTATACCATGGCATAGGTTGATAGCGCGTGTCTAGTGACCGTTTTGTACACTTTTTAACCATGAGCTGCTCCTCAGAAAAGGGTAATGGTGTGGCATTTTTATCTTCTCGGCAACGGAACAGTTCTGGCATGTACGCTACTTTTTATTTCTAGAGTTGTTAATATAATTTAAAAAAATATTTCATTAGATTTTGTCATTATTTTTTCATTATAATAAATACATATTTTTATTTATTAAAAAAAGTATTGTTATACTTGGTACAACTAATTTGTTGCATGAGAAATCCTAGCATGTTACGTTGGTAGCAACTAAATGCTAACGTTTCTTATATTTTTTGTTCAAATATAGAATTTATGGGCGTTACCGTTTATCTAACCAGAAACTATATACATTTATTGAAAATATAATGTTCTGCAATATATTTTATAATGGATTTTTTTAAATGAAATATTGATGTAGCTTTGTCAAATATTTACCGATTGTTTTTCATTTCAACTATAAACAAAACTATGCAAAAGTAATAGTTATATTTTATGTTTATGATGTTGACACAAAATTTCAGAAAAATAATATTTACTATTTTTCAATGTATTTTTTTGAAAAACAACCATTTCCTGTCTACAGAATGCTACGAAGTGCAAATTACACACAACCAATAAAAAGCTACTAAAAATTAAGAACCGGAAGTTGCTAAATTACAGACGAACAGTTTATTACTGTTTTATTTCAGATATGAAATCACATTACCTTTTAATATGTTTGAATATTAATCGTTTCTAATTAGGCCAAAATATATGTTTACCAAATTTTAGCTCAATAGCTATTTGAGTACATTTTTAGTTTTAAGGATACTTTACCGGCGAACATTTCTGAATTTATTATTTGTTTTCTCTTTAGGGCACTTTCCAACAGATGTGGATCTCTAAACAGGAGTATGAAGAAACCGGGAAAACAATTGTCGAGCGAAAGTGTAACTAACCCGGTTATTCCTCATCGACACCAACTTCACACCGCTCTCGACGCATTTATGAAGGACTTCTATCCTTTTCTATTTATCATTATTTGTTATATCATTGTATGTAACTGTGAGCTGTTTTTTAAAATATATGTACATGTCTATCTGTCAGTATTTCTAGTTGTTTATCTTCAATCGACTTTTGATTTTGTTTGTGAGAATAGCTACTCTGATATGTATTAGGGAATTAAAAATATGTTTTAATATTTGTATATAATGAGTTGGGATACATATTCACATTTAATACATTTTATAAACCCATAAGCAATCTGTACTATTTATTAATTATTTTCAATGTGTTGTGTAATAAAATTGTCATGAATAAAATAAATTCTTCTTACGCTGGTATATAATAAGATAGGAACACTTTTATAAACAACTATCTAAGACCATTGTTGTATTGTTAAAGCAGTTTTCAAAGGAAAATAACAATTTATTTAATGTGGTATAGCTGTCAGCTGTGTAAAATGTGTAATAATATAGTGACAATGGCGTGTATGCATTATCGCATTGCACTGTCGCTAAAATAAATGGTCAGTTTGAAATATAAGTTGCTATGGTATTTATAGTGGATCAATATACTTTTACCGATAACATTCCATTTCAATTAAATAAATATAATTTTTTTTTAAATACGTAATCCAATTATCAACAAATATTATATCATAATCAAGATGAATATTGATAAAATCGATATCAATTGTTATTGGACATTTGATGTGCATTTTCAAATATTAGCCATTTTGATAATATAATTCGAAATAATCTTATAAAAAAATTGTTTTTAACCAGATACAGACTTAAGTTTAAAAATTTTTGAACTATAATAAATTTTCATTACAAAATAATTAAATAAACGGATTCATCAGTTGATAATTGAACACAAACTTTATGTTTAATTTTTATAAAATAGAACAAAGATGCATTAAAGTTTTCATAATATTGTTTATGTCACAAAACGTGCAGGTTAGATAAAACATCCGTTTAATATTAGGTATTCGGTTTTTATGTTTGCAGCATTTCCCTGTCTGCACAAAAAATAATATACCACATGGTTCACTCAAAATAGAAATGGATGATGAGTTTTAACAGTTAGGTTCGATATAAGATAAGATAATCTTTATTGTAAATAAACTAACAAATAGATAATTACAAAAGGCAGCTACAGGTGTGAGGAACACTCTTAAGTAGAGCCTGGAGGGAGACTAAACAGAAGTAACCATAATAAAAAAGTAAACAATATCTTAGATTTTTGTCAAAATAATTGTTTAGTTATTGGTTAATAAGAATGTTTATTATATAATACATAGCCTATTTAATGTTTATTAACGTAAACAATAAATGTGTGATAAACATTATAAATACAGACTCAATTATGGACAGCCAAATTAAATAAGTTGTGATTATACCTGCGCAACTTGAAATCTGTTAGGAAACATTGGTTAATCTAATTACATTTTTAGCAATATTATTAGTTATGATTAAATTCCATCTAAAAATATTAATTTTAAAATACAAATAATATTATTAAAGATAATATTTTTATTGGACTATGACTTTTTTCTACTTCACTGAATAATCTAAAAATTTGTATAGGCTACCAATAAAATATTTATTGTTGCAATATTTTCAACAATTTTACAACAAAAATATAACATATTGAAGTAGGGGTTCCCTGCTTTTGATATGTTTGTAAAAGGTTTATAGATCTAACTTACTAAATTATTTTGAAGAAAATTGTAATTAAATTTGATTTTTGAAATGTAACTATTTAAAATTCGATAATTCAGACTTGATATTTAATTAAACATGATTTACAGCTAAACAAATCAAATTTTTTGACCCCTCTTCCATTTAAAAAAATATTTTCGGACTCTACGTCAAAAACCAATTAAAAAAATGTTGACCCCCCCATTAATAAACAATATTTGCGGACTCTACGTCAAAACTAATTATTTTGACATTGCCCACCTTCCCTCCTAACTTTGTATGTTTACAACTTATGATAACCAAACTTGGTATGATGACTAACCAACATAAGCCTAATTGTTTAAAGTACTTAAATTTTGTTTGCAAGTTTTAATATATGTATTTTTTTAATATAGTAAAATAAAATTAAATAGATGGACATACAGAATAACTATGAGTCATTGCTTATTTTTTTTTAATTGTTTTGAAATTTGGCAGAGTTGTACAAATTTTTGTGATTTACAGCTGACTAACTATATATATAATATATATCTTTTATATAGTAAAATTAAATAGATAGAAATTTATAATAACTAAGTGTCACTACAAATTTTTTGAAAATCGGTTGAAATTTGAAAGAGTTAAAAAAAAGAACAGAAAATAAAGTTTTTTTATTTTATTATTAAATTATTGTCACTTGTTTTTTGCCTATACTTTTTTATGTTTAGAAGTTATGACACCAAAACTTAATATGATGACTCACCATCATAAGACAATTAAGTCGTTATACTTAATAATTGTACTTAATTATTTTTTTGCAAGTAGTATAACATATTCAAGTTTTCATGTTGATTTTTCGCATTGTGATATATTATGGCCATATATTGCACGATGATTTGAATGAGGCTTCTGACGTTCACTCAGCTTGATTTTGCTACTTACAGATTGATCTCTCCCACCTTAAGTATAAATAGAACAGTTTTCACAGCTAAATTTCATTCTGCTTCCAGCTCTCGACACGAATGGTCGTATTTTAAATCGCTCTCTCTATTTCTTTCTCCGGACTTAAGCATTTTATTTTATAACTTTACTCTCGAGATGTTTAAAATTGTTACGGATGCTGCGGACGTGACAAACAGTTTGAAACAAGACACACAAAAAAATATGGACAGCGATGAGCAGGGCTATGCATTGAGACAGGGATGATTTGTATTGATGTGGATGAAATGAATTCCCTATACTTAGACTAATTTACTATTTTTTCACAAATACTATGGATAGAAGGAGAAGAGTGGAATTCATTAATACAATGTTCAAAGGATTTGGCTATATTTACCTTTACAACAATGAGTGGCATAACAATGATGTATTTTTTTACTCTAGAACCATTCTTGAAACGTGCAGTACCATCAAAGCATCCCGGCAAAGCATTATCACACCCCCTCGGAGTGCCTGAGGAACGAAAAACTAACATACTTGTAATTGAAGATTTTGTCAATCTCAGAATACAATAAGTATAAGCATGCACGGATGTGCTTATGTATGTGTAATTATTATGCAATTTCAATTATACAAGTTGGTAATGGTGAACGCAGAATACCAGTAGGCCTAAATACTTGACAGAGAAGTCAAATGGGTTGCACTACTGTCTATCTGCTTGATGCCGGATCCTATAGTTCTAGAAAGAGAGTGGATTTATGACGATGATGAGCAGTGACACTGAAATTTTCATGCTTTATAATTCCCTACTTTGTCTACTGCTGTATAATCTTGAAATAAATATAATAATAAATGGCATTCTATCTCATTAATCATGCTTGCTTCAATTTGATAAAAGTTCAATTATATGACTAGTCGGCATTAATCAAGACAATTTAGAACGAATCAGACTGTTTAAGTGACCATTTAAAATTAAAAAAACTATTTTATTTATGAGAACAATAAATAATTTTCGAAAAACGACATATTAAAATATAACATTTTAAATATTATTCAAAATGTACGTTTTGTATAACCAAATAGTATCACAAAAGGAAATTCTAAACATAAAAAAACTAAGATAAAACATATCTAACATGTAAGAAAATATAACATATATTGTAAATGAACCATGTTGTAGATCATCTAAATTATTAGAAAACACACACATAATGATTACATTTTATGATAATTTAGAGAAAATTTATTTCTATGACCAATCAGAATCAATTGAGACACCCTATAACGAAACAGGAACTGTATGAGACCATCTAGAATAGATAACTCATAAACAGATAAGATGATTAAAAAATATATATATACTAAATACAACCAACTAGATAGTCAATAAACAAAGTCTCAATCATGAAGAATAATTGTCCTATATGTAAAAAGGCTATTGTTCGAATCCTGCACTCTTACAGCGGGTACACAAAGTACTGTTTAACGCACGTACGAGAGCTTACTTCGATCAAGAATTTATTGTTACTGTCGATTTTTCTATCATTTAACTCAAATTTTATTTACTACTACGGAAATATTCTACAAGAAATCGATTACCTACAAAACTGAAAAGACAATTTGAACTATTTCTGCCCAGATACTGACGAAACGAAATTACCAAAGTTGCCATATTGCATGGATATCAATCAACACAAGATGTCGAACAAAAAATCAAACTCAAATCAATCAGTGAGAGACGAAGAATCAATTACAGTTCGATGACGAGGTGGAAACATCAATAAAATCGATGTAGGAGATAGTGGAGGACGAGGATGAAGAGAAAGAGGCGACACTTCTGACTACAAGTCTGAATGACATTCAGAAAAAGTACAGAAGAAATTGAGCCTGAAAGAGTTGAAACACAAGGTACAAGACAAAATTATGAATTATATTGAACTATTCAATTATATGAAAAACGACGAGGGCAATGGAAAGAATTGAAGAAGAGGTTGAAAAAATTAAAAATTGAAGAGGATACTCCTTTTGTCACCTATAATTCAGCTATAAGGGAGAGTATCAAATGATTTTAGTATATTTTAGACAACAGAGTGCGTGATGAATTGGACCCAATTAATATCTCACATGTTGGTGATGATATTGATATTGGCACATCTAATAATAAAATGCATCCATTATATAAAGTACATTTTCATCTCAAACTATATATAAAGAAGTTCTACAGTGTTGTTTTCTTACATATATCACCATTTTCCGCACCCTACTGATATTTTACACTTTAATAAAAAAAAATCTTTATTGATTTGAAATAAAATTATTTCTATCGATTAAGTCAGAATTCTCATCGAAATCAATTTGTAAGTTGCAAAATCAAGCTGAGTGAACTAGACTTAGTCAGAATCCTGATTGAAAACATCACAATGCTAAAAATCAACATGACAATTTGAAAATGTTATACCACTTACAAAAAAATAGTTAAGTAGTATAAACGACTTGTCTTATGATAGTGAGTCATTCTATAATATGTGGTTGTCATAAGTTTTAAACATCAAAAGTTATATGCTAAAAACAAAAGTGATTATAATTTAATTATAAAATAAATTAAAAAGTAAATTTTTTATTCTTTTTTTAAATTTGTCAAATTTCAAGCGATTTTCTAAAACTTGATTCTGACATAAATTATAAATTGCTATCTATTTAATTCCAATTTACTATATAAAATATATATACATTGATTTAATTATCTGTAAATCACTAAAATGACTATAACTTTTTAAAATTTCAATCGATTTTCAAAAATGGACACTGACTCATGTCTATTCTGAATGTCTATCTATTTAATTTTATTTTACTATATAAAAAATAAGTGTTTTTATACTAAATAGAATTTTAAAAAGTAGGTAGTATTTAAACGAGTTGGCTTATGTTGGTGAGTCATTATACCAGGTTTGGTTGTCATAAGTTGTAAACTTTTCATTTAAAAAATGGTCTAAAAACAATATTTATAATTAAATAATAAGATTATAATTTAATTATATGCAAATTACATTTTTAGGGTTATATACTATTTACAAATATTTAAAAGTTGTATACAAATATTTATCTTTTTATATTATCTTATATTATCTAATATTATATATATTATATATATTATATATCTTATATTATTTATATTTATCTTTTTATTTGTGAGTCATCATACCAACTTTGGTTACTATGTGTTACTACCCTAAAAATATATACCCAATGAAAGATTTTGGGCCACGTATGATCCAAACGATCCCGATCGTAAAAAAAAATTGTTGGGATTAAAGGTCAAAATTCAAGTAATCATGGTCATAGGTCAAGTGGTTGGGTTAAATCTACACTTCCTATACTACTTTTTGTTATATAAAATAAGTAACAGTGAACACCAGGATTAAATCTTCCCCGCTTCATGGCGTTTATTGATGGCCATATTCCGTTTGTTAATTAGAGCAAATCTCGCAATTAATTATTTAATTCGTTAATTTGATTGTATTTATTTTTGTTAGAAGTTGATTTTGAATACTGGCATGGAATAAAATAATGCATGGATATCTAGTACAAAAATTGTTTGCTTTTCGAATATTATGAGACGTTTTCCTTTGATGAAAGGGATTTTTAAAGTTGACTTCTTTTAGTGATTGCCCTTGAGGTTTATTTTTTATGTTTTTACTTCCCATTCAAATCTTGCTTAAATGTTATTATGGCTTCTTTATTTTTCTTCCTACCTGTTGTAGTAAATGTTTCATGTTTATACTGATTTGATATTATTGATATATAGTCTGGGTACAAATTATTTATATGCCTTAGTGCTGAAAGCCAGGATTTATTACTTTTTTCTCTTTTATTTTTCTTGTTTTAAATTTATTACGACAAAGGAATACATTTTTTTATATGATTATAGTTGATACAGTACTTTTTTATTTTAATTTTAATTGTTTGTAATAATCTAGTCATGAATGAAGTACCACTTTAAGTAAAAAAATATTACTATTTCGTTTTTAGGCCCAAGTACTGCACCAGAAACAACCCACCTTTATATTACACTGAACAAGTTTCAAGAGGCCTTATTAAAATATTATATTTAAATCACAGTTAATAATAATAAAAACGTACAGATTGAAATTGTTATATAAAATATCTTTTGCTGTGAAAGGAGTATAGCTATAGGTTTGCAATGAATGTGCACCTTTAGGTCTAATATTGTGATAGATATGTCGATATTAGTGAGATTACCAAAACGTCATTGGTACTGATATGCGTAGTGTAGCAGTGAAAAATCATCATATATATATAATCACACAAAGTACATTTATGCCAAGAATGTTTCAATGAGCTTATTAAAAATGAATTCAAAATTACGGGAACTTCGGCCATAAATTATGACAGCAATACATACTACAATATATGTTTCCTGGGCAAAGCAATGTTCACAATACAATACAATACAATTACATTATATTTAATTAGTAATGCTATAATAGTTAGCTATTCCAGGTAGAAGTTGGGCGAAAGCTTTCAATATGATTATTGATAATCATGGAAACATGTTAACAGACACTATAATAGATGACCCGATTATATATCATATTTCTGTAAATAGAATTGTTGGCGCCATATTTGCTCATAATTTCAATGGAAACAATGTTCGTATATATGTAAAGTTTACTACAATATGTATTGTCTTCATTGCAACTTCAACAGGCGATAACCATAATAATTCAAACTGTAGTTTAAACGTTTACAGGCACTTTTTGATTTAATCAAATTTATGATTTAATATAATAAATATGAAAACAACTATACTTTTTTACATTATTTGGAAATGATTAAAACATTTTATGTTCTAAAATAACTATTGTGTGCAGTAAACTAGATTGTATGTTACGGATTTCAATTAATCTCAGTTATTATATAGCACAATGATTAATGCATGATACAAAATAATGAATTTAACTTGCAATCAAGTCAGATATTGTGTGCATATAGTGTATACGCAATACCCATGTTAAGATTAAAATGAGTTAATATTATTTCTTAAATAAATGCGATTTGTTATGTCTCTGTCAATACTGGCGCAATTTTAACATGAGCCTCTCTTATGACAATGTGATCATATATAGATAATATATGAATGGATATTCTTTCCATGGATAAAATGAAAGAGACTACAATCCTCTCAAATTGTGTTTGTAATAGTAGGTCATATATGATATCAGTATATGTAATTAGCGGAGTGTGCAGATCCTATCGTAATCGTATTTATTAAGAAGAAAAAAATTAACAAAGCTTTATGTATATTAGGTAGTGGTTCAACTAAGATACAAGTTTCACAATTAAGTGTGTTGTTGTACAATTGTATTGACGTGAAATTACTAATTGAATGTTTATATTATAAATAATCTGATAAAATTATAGAAAATATTTCTTCACAACAACTATCAAGGACCTTGTTCATGAGCGTTTATATTTTCCCGTATATTTCTAGAGTCAAAACGGTTAATAAAAGTTAGCTTAAGCATTTTGTAGTTTTTCTGAATGTATACTGAAATATATTTTTTGATAATAATAAAAAAAAATTAAAAAAAAGTTTTGTTAAGTGTGAATAATGATTGTAAAATAAAATGTCGATAGTTTTATTAATTTTTTTCCCCAGTAGAAAATATATATATTTATTAATAAAGCCGAAGCTTTACTGATAAGTCGAGTTAAATAACAAATATGTTTCAAACGTGAAAAATGACATTAACGGATACCAATTAATGTAAAGTCGTATATAACAAAACAGTTCATTCAATTACGATAGTGATAAAAAATAGGGGTCCCCATTTTCTGCGATCGATATTAGCGCGAATAACAAAGACACAACTCGGCATAGGAGAGCTGTAGTTTCACGATCTGGGCGCCTTCTGACTGTCCACAATCATTAGGCAGGCGAAGATGGTGAGGATCATTTTGGGCTTCACTTCGGTGATGTCCTCGGGCAGAGCGTAGACGTTGGCCCCGATCTTGCGTGCTGTTGTGATCGCATAGTTCGCGTTCTGCAGGCACTCCTGCAGGTCAGGTAGCACACATACGGGGGGGGAGGTTAAGTGTAGAAGTGTATAAGTATGAGAGGGGTTCTAAATTTATTTTCAAATACTCGTATTGCACTGATAATGTCATATAGCAAAATATATCCAAAACTGTTGTAAGAATAGAAGCAGAAAATTATTATTGACAAAATTTAAATTAATTATGAATTTTTATAAATGAAATATGTTTACGGTATCTGGCGATAATTTTAAATTGCCAGTATATTGCCATATTAATAATATTATAATTTAGAGTATATATTACTAATGTTTCATATTCTGTAAACTGTTAAAAAGGGTGTAATATTTGTTATACTCTTTTGCATTAATACGAAATGCGATATAAATCTTCCGCTTATGAAGCGTTAATCTGTAATAAGCCGCTCCTCCGAGACATGTTTGGTATATATTTAAATATCACCCGTAAAGGAAAGTTCGCCTTCTTTTTACTTATCCATATTCGCAACACTCACATGCATAATTGATAAAATGAATAAATTCAAGTGTTTAACTTAATTAATATAGAAAATAATACAAAATAATGTATAATATTGTTCGTCTTCATTTGTATAGTATACAATTGATTGATGTACAATAAATAGTATATGATTAAGTAACGGATTCCGACAGTATATAATTGTATACCTCTTATAAATGATATTTCAGTCAACTCTGAGCAATGAGTAATTATAATGGAGTAGACAATTGAACTTTCACCGGTCATCATGGGGCTAATAAACTATATCTAGTTCATTGTTTTTAAACTTGTTACATGGTATCTATCATAATGACATTTTGTTTGTCGTCATTATCCTGAAAACAAATTAACGTCTTGTTACACCCAGTTATGCAAATGAGATTTCAGCTAAATTTAAGTTTAGATTTATCTAAAAATAAGAATATAGTACAATAATGTGGATTTTATTCTTATGTAAACACCCTATATATACAAACTTTCTAGAAATATATATATATTATATATTGGTCTAAGCTCATTATTATGAACGGTAAAAAAATAAATTATATAAAAGTACACAAAAATACATATGAATTTTTTTTTTAATCTTTATATTGATGTACACCAATCTTATATACAAACACTATTAATCTAATGATGTATTTTTCTTACAACATGGCCCTCACTAAAACAAGTGTTTTGTGCTTCTATTGTCTGTGTTTCTGTTCTTGTTACAGTTACATTTAAATGGAATCTTTTATAGTAACGTATAATACTGGCAATCTTCCTAGAATTATAATCGTATTTTTCAGTTTACATCTCTATACAGTAATTCAATATTCATGTTTAATATCTACGTAATAGCTTATATGTATGTCTAAGCATGTTGCTAAATTATAACTGTAGTTTCATTATTATCAGAAATATATGATAATACATCATTATTTATTTTTATAAAGTTACTAACATTTTCATTGTTCTGCCCTTCACATTTTGGAGTATCACCAAACTGTTTCATTCGGAATGTGTAATGTATAAAATTTAACATTAGACATATTTACTAAACTGATATTACTAAACTATATTACGGGGGTTGTTTGTGGAAAAGGGAAAGAGGAATAGGCTGTACGATATAATTCTAATATATATTAGTAGTATATGTATGTTTGTTAAATGTTTACTTGATAGTAGCTGAATAATGATAGCAATAACTTTTCATCGAAATTATTTAAATGAATATGTCAATGAATAATTTAATTATATGAATATATGAATTATATGATTAAATGAATATATTAAAAAAATATGTCGCGGAATGCACTATAAGCACACTATTAGATATTAATAAGATTTTTGTTTAAAAAAAAATACCATTGCTGGTTGAAGACATCAATGAATCATATTAATATCTAATAGTATACTTATAGTGCATTCCGCGACATATTTTTCAAATGTGGATGTGATTATAAACATCATAATAATAGAAGTAATTATTATAAATATGTGAAAATTATATAGCGTAATGTTCATTTATATAATTTCGAAGAAAAGTTATTGTTTTAATTATCTCGCTATTATCAAGTAAATATATAACTAACATACATATACTACTTTAAAGATCCAATAAGATGGAAAACGCTCTAGTACTTGGTGAAAACAAATTTTACATTACGAATATATTGTATTTTAAATATTTATTTCTGTATAAAACCTTATATGAAGAACACATCTTTTACACATGATTTATTTACATCATATATTGCCTTACTGAATGTTTCCGCTTTTATTGAATTTTGTACTATTAAAAAAAAGATTACTGTATTTTTTATCATAATAATCATACCATCGAAGAATTCAAAAGAAACAATTTCAACTTTCAATACGTCCGGATAGGCGCCGTTTGTGATTAACTTTTTCAACAACCTTTTACAGTGCCTGATATAAAACACAACTGTATTTAAGGTGATGTATTATGAACTTCATAATCGGACTTAAGTTGATCGTGCTAATTACGTGTGAAAGTAGTTTCTCAAATTACCACCAAAATACACCGCGCAGCAATACAATGCGCATAATTAATGAGCTGTTCTGCATCAAATCTTGAAGCCATAGTGTCGAAACATTAACGAAAACATTAATTTTCATCTCAGTAATAGGCAGGTTGTACTCTAGCATATGGATTGCATAAAGCATTTTATATTGTGTAGTGCTATATTGTTAACACTAATAAGTTAGACCTTTCATTTCCGTAACAATGATTTATTATAACATAAAATAGATTTGATGTTATCTATATATATATTATATAATGAAATATATATATTGGAAATTCATTGTGCAGTATGATAATATTTTGTCTGATTTTAATGCGATAAAAATGGTATTACTAGCCACAATAAAATAAACGAAAACATTTCCTAATTTAGCAGCGATGCAGCGGAATATGTAGTGCGTTAAGAATATGTAAACTATGTTTTATAATATACGTTTGAAAAATGTAATTTTTTCTCGGTGTGATTTTTTAATTCTATTTAAATGGAATGAATACAAATAAACCAAATAATTAAATTTAATCATAAAAATCTAAAGAAAAAAAGGTTAATGATCAATTAAGAGTTATTTTTGTGTTTCTGTTACATATTACGTATATATAATATACATATAAATATAATAAATATGTTACTATTATTTAAAGGAAACTATGGTAATAACAATAGTATAACCCAGGTAACGCCCGATTTATATACCTGCATCTTATACAGCTGTTAGTTAATATAATAAGCGTTCTCCGAAAACGCATACTGACATCCATGCATAAGAATGCAAACAACACTTTCAAAGTTTTCTTTCGCTCAGGAAACAGGCAGTTGCCTACAGTTTTGTTTTCGCAGATCGATATGAAAAACGTGTTTTCAAAAAGTTGCCTAACTATGTGAGAGTTAATGTTATAATAGCAAATAATGATTATTATTTATTGTTTGTTTTGCCTAATTTTTCTTCCTCTCAAAAAATGGTTTTAAAAAAAAATACTTCAATTGGTTTATATTGAAAGTAGTAGTACAGATATATTAAGAGGAAGAAAACTGGAGTGGACATTTGATGAAATTACCTAAATAGTAACAATGTTACTGAATCATAAGGGGGACACTGCATGTCGATGACTATACACAGAATAAATGTGAGAGAGCAACGAATGCAGACTTTTATACTTTAGCGGTAAATTATATACAATGTACATGCGAGTCGTCATTTCTCTAATTTTCGCTAGGAAAAATAGTCATTAATATATTATGATAAAAAAGTGCAACATTTAAGGTTTTACTTTGTTATTTTATTAAATGTATATGTATGTATCTCATTATAATTTAAACAAAATCTAAATACCACATATTTATTATATCTAGTCATGCAAAAATTTGACTCTAAAGATAGAGAAAAAAACTAATAATTACTTTTTAGGGATAAGTTAGAAAAAATTTTTGTGGACGGGGAACACGAATAAATAGTTTAAAGATGGGGCGCTACTTACGTAATCTATTCATTTTATACAGAAATGAATTAATATGGTACAGTGTTCTGTACTCGTAATGTTAAAATACGCCACTGAATCTTTAAAATTCGGTCAGTTGTCAAAATGGCGAATTTTTTAAAGTCTGTTTTCCTAAAAAATAATGTTTTTTAGTAAAGAGTGAGCACCTTCTTAACCATCCTATGTTCTTGAACTACAAATTCGGATGTTTACCGAAGATTAGAGCTATAATGGATCCCAAATATATCGGCAAATATTCAAATAGTGTATTACTATATTATTAATGATGAAAAAATCAACTTATTGCCCTAAAATGCCATTCCATATAGAACATTGATTCGCTTCATTAACATAACAAATAATTATATACTAGTTTAACTTTGAAACTTTAAAATTAATTATGTTTTATCTCATGGAATATTTTTCAATTAAAATAATAATTATTAATTGTATCATTCGACAGATTTCCTAATGAAAAACACTTCAATGATAATAATTAATTTTGTAAAGATTTATTAATATTCGTGAGGTTATTTTCATAGAAAGCTGTTTCTTTATATATCCAGATTTAATTTAATATTTATTACAACGATAAACCCCGCTGTAAACCCAACTGTAAGACGATCAGCAAGCCTTTGATTCTCCTTTCGTGTGCACTAATTAACTATGGGAAAAAATTAGGTATTATTATAATTATGGTTATTTGGTTATTGAAGTCGGCAGGATCTTATTTATTCCATTTTTGAAACTGAACCCTTGCTATTATTTTCGTCGGTATAAGGGATTGTGTGATTTTAAAAAGCCATTATTATGGTTAAAATAATCATTTATTTAGTAAAAATAATATGTTTTAGACAACATTATAATAGACAGAAAATGTTATCTCTAATTCTTCAGAAATAATTTGTGTAGTTTCGGTTTTGAAACTTTAATAACAAATTGACTATAGATTTCACAAGATCACAATTAATTTATTTTCATTAATAATCCTATTTTTATTAGAGCAACACGAAACAAGGCCCATGTGTTTATGGAGCGAAATAGTGTCCCATTAATCAAATTAATAATACTTTTTGAATAATCTATGATTATTTTAATCTTATAGACAAATCCAAGTTAATACGTTCCCAAATGAATGAGAAAACAACAACTATTGTTCAAACAATAGGCAGTGTCGACAAATGGGCCAAAAGAATAAGAAAATCAAGCTTAGATACGCAGTTCGCTAGAAGTAAAAATGAAGACAACAAGTCATTTCCGGAATCAAGATGCCAAGAAATGGAGCGAAACTCAGAGAGTGTTCCAGTAGATGAACGACATTCCTAGCAAGAGCAGTCACGCGGAACTCACCTCACACGTGCGCCCCGACTTCACCAAACTCTGGTCAACCTTGCCCGGCCGCACCGCATTGATCAGACTGAGAATGATCCGGCCGTCCGACAGACTCTGGTCAGTGAACCCGGATACGGTGGCCTTGCCGGCCAGCTTCCGATTGGCCCAGTCGACGATCTCTCGGTCGGTGATTGGCTGGTCGCGATTGGTGCAGCCCTGCAGCACCACGAGGGTGTAGGCGCGCATCAGCTGCCAGACGAGGGCCAGTGTCAGGGTCACATTTCCCCGATAGAGGTCCTCACCACCCACGCCCACCAGACTGAAGCCGGTCTGCAGGCCCAGCTCTACCGCATAGTTGCAGTTTTCTGCCCGGGGAGTAGTCGAGTAACCAGTAAACATCGTTGTTATGGGCCCGCCAATGGGGGGCAACTAAGACCTATAATTTTTAACACTTCACTGTAAAAGATGGGGGGACGGAATTAATAGATACTCTAAAAACTTTTATTTAATATCTTGATCTAGTCTGCACTATTAAAAAAATTGTTGGTATTGTTAAACATAGTTATGGAGTCATCATCATTAAAATACACAATTTAATAAGTTCATTTAATAATATAAATCAAATATTTAAAACATTAATAACTTCTATTTGCTGCATGAAAACTTATTTAGAATATATTTCAAATTAAATCAATAATTTACAAAAATAAAACCAGCACTTTAAAAATTTAATTTTAAGAAAAATTATAGCAGTCTATAACATCACTGATGACAAACCAACCATTATTTGTAATCAATACCTAATTAAATTGTGGTTAAACATTGGAAGGAAATCCGTCGCATGCTTTCATGAGCGTTTATGATCAGACAATTAAGCGAAAACACAAATGCTTTATCCCTATATATATGCATCAGCCGAAATACCCACCCAGCTTCTCCATGTGTGCCGTGAGACGTCGCTTGAAGACAACTTTAACACGGTTCCAGTTGACCGATCCGGGGCGAATGATGTCGAAAATCTTGAAGAGGACGAGACCACTGCGTAGGTCGTAGTAGAGGCAGCGCACCGAGATGTCAGGGTGCAGGCTGTTCATCCAGTTCCGGTAGGCTGAAGAGGGGAGAGAGAGAGAAAGATAGAAGCGTGAAGAGATAGTTGAGATAGGAGAAAAGTAAAGGAGGGAGAGACTAGTAACAAAAGAGAAAAGTAACAGATGATAGAGAATGGAAACGTAAAGATGAAAAGAAGAGAAAATATAAGTAAAAAGATGAGGAGGAGAGAGAATAACCATTGTTCATAGCTATATGAAATACATATCTCTTGGACAAAAGAATGATAGAGTAGAGAAAGATATTAACAAAGTCATACAATCAGTTATTTATGAGATATAGAGTTATACGTGTTGGTCTAACACCAAAGTTCAACTCTTGAATTGTCTAAACTGTTAACCCTTCGTACGTGGAAAGGTTCGTTCGTACGTATGCCGATTTTTTTTCAAATAAATTAAGTTTTTGATTGAACTATATAAGTATGACCCTGATTTTTTACTCAGTGGCTAAAATACTTTTATCTAACTAAAAATTATAACAAAACTTATTTCGAATATTTTTACATACCATAAAAAATGGTGTTATTATTTATCCATTTTATACCCCCCTGTGTTTTCATACTTGCCGAAGATATTAGGAGCTGAAATTTGCAACATTTATAGAAAAAATAAGTTTATCGTAAAATATATTCATTTAACTTGATTATTAAAATTATTTATTAAAATATCCAGCAATTTAAAATAATACTCAAATAATATTTATACTACTTATAGCTTATTTGTATAAGTAGTATTATTATAAAAAATATATTATAAAAATATAGATCTTATGATCTGGAATCAGATGCAAAAAGAATCAAGTCAATTGGTTGCATTGAACAAAAGTTATAGCATTTATTGGTGAATATACGGCATATATGGTTATTTTCCTATAGTTTTCCTAACTGGAGTTTATGACGTAATCAGATCATAAAAATTATACTAATCGACTACTTTTTTTGAAAATTAAAATCGCTCGACAAGTCTTTAGGAGGTATCTGTTTACGAAATTTTAGCTTAATCGGATGATAGGAAGTTTGGTTTTCCAGGGTGGTGGTAAAATACCCCCCCTCCAAAGTACAAACCCTACAAAGTATGTCCACGTACGAAGGGTTAAAAGACTTTTACCAAATGTCTTTAAATACAATTTTTTTTCGATTGTTCATAATCATAACAAACAAAATATAAATATTCTTAGAAAAAATGACTTTATTATCATTATCATTTTTTTTTAAATACTGATAAAAAATGAAGTTGCAATTTAAAAAGACCGATTTTATTAAAAATAAGAAAAAAGGATAGACAGACTGACAAAAGAGATAGTGACGACAGCTGTTACATAGTTAGGTAATGTTGTAGACATTGTTATTACTGCTGCATAATAGAAACCCAACATATAACAAAATTGTGTGGCACAATAAAAACACATGCCAGTTAAAATTTGTAATCAATAATTCTATATAAAAATTAGACAATATGGAAATCATAAAAGTTCAGGTAAACGACATTAGTGTAGAAGAATAGTAACATATGTTAATTTTATTTTTTATTTAACTATACTTGGAATGGTACGTGAACTTTAAAATATTTTGCAAATGTAATAATGCTGATCAATTACTTCAAGGGTATGATAAACTGTCAATATTGAATATAGAAATAAGGATTTATATAATTTTAGTAGTGTTATAATACTTTTCTGATATGAAAATCAAATTGTATAACAATTTCGATGTATAATATGTATATATGTAATGTGTAATATGTATACACATATATGTATAGAATATGTATATACGTATATATGTACATATATATATATTTATATATGTATATATGTATATATATATATATATACGTATATATACATATATATGTGTATAATATATACCCCAATATAATAAAAACAATGGCAATCGATATTTTAACCTGAGACGATAATAGAATATTAAACTTGGCAGGTTGTATATACGTATATATAGTCATACTGTTATCAGTATTACTTTGGTTTTTATCTGTTGACGTAAATGTATCTTATTGTAAACATCCTCATATGTAATCTTGTTAATTTATATTTAAATTATTTGTTTAATTTTAGTTTCATTCAATAAATTGGAATTTTTAGCAATATGTCAGACGAATTATTTGTACAAATTTAAAGTAGAAACTTATGTTGTTTAATTTATGCTTATAGTACATACTACATAATTATTAATTTGATATGAAATGTATTTGATAACTGTGCATTATTTTATTAATATTTATTTAGATTATTTTATGATAGCTGTGTTTACTGTTATGATATTTATTCACTTAATGCCACGTTTCGTTATATACTTTAAGCGCAAGCATAAATAAAACAACACAAGTTTCTACTTTAAATTTGTACAAATAATTCGTTTCATATATTGCTAAAAATTCCAACTTCTTGAATGAAACTAAAATTAAACAAATAATTTAAATATAAATTAACAAGATTAAATATGAGGATGTTTACAATAAGATACATTTACGTCAACAGATAAAAAACAAAGTAATACTGATAACAGTATGACTATATATACGTATATACAACCTTCCAAGTTTAATATTCTATTATCGTCTC
>JAUZND010052175.1:0-19314 GCA_034780555.1 Coelogynopora nodosa | reverse complement strand
TAAAATCTGCACTGATATGTAGTGTTGCAATTTTTTCCTATCTCACCCAATTTTCGGGCTAAATGGCTTGGACTATTTACTCCTTTCAATTTTATAAGTGAAAAATACTTTTTACCATTTTAAAAGCTATATTATCTGATTATTAATTATATTTACATACATTTATTTCATTTTATTTTTTAGAATGAGTATTGATACACAAAAGAAAGTAAGCATCTTGCAATGGGTTTCACTTTTAATACATAAGGAAGTTTCTATTGAATCCTTCAATGTGAATATGTTATTAAACCTGCTAGAAATTGCGTAAGTTTTATTATATTATGATTAACATAACCAAATTTAATATTATAATAGTATGTTATGCATGTATCTGTTTACAGAGGCCATACAACAGAATGCAGTAAAACAAAATCTTCCATGGATAAATTTTGTCTTGTGGAGTCTATTCTTGATAGTGAGTTCTGCTCAGACACTTTAATGTATTTAATGTTTGTATTTATCATTCATTCTATGTATAATATTATGTAATACTAATAGCATGGCAATAATATATTAGCATAAGATTTGTTTAATTTTATTGTTATATTCATAGCATTTCAGATAATGACAACTAAAACTTTGTTTGATTAATCATCCTGTACTTGTAATTTAAACAATTTATAAATTTTTAGTTAAAACTATTTTCATAAAGTTAATGTTTGGTGTTTGTTTGTATGAAACCTGTTTTATAGTATTACTATAATTTTATTCGCTTACCTATTCACCTAGTTGTAATATGTTATACTTTTTCCTGTGGAGTTGGGGTAACCCCTTAACTAACCATATTCTGAAAGAGTTGTTCATTTAATATTTAATACATATTCATTTTAAACCAATTTGGCCTTAGAAAATATTAAATAGCATCACAATTATTCGATTTTGATTGTTTTTAATTTATTGTACTAATCATTATATGTCATTAGTAATTGTCCTATATGTAATGGTTTATTATGTGTAACCTGAATCGTATTTTTATATAAAGCACAAATTGAATGGTGCATATATATAAAAGATATATTGAATTGATATTGAAGTTGAAAATCACTGTACATATATATATATATATGAAAAGTTGGTGGTTGTTCTAATCAGCATATTCAAAATAAATTAATTATAAAGTAGAAATATGAAGAACATAGTTGCTAATAATTTTTTATAAAACACTTAATTTTTTACTGCAATATTATATACTCTATAGCATTGGCATATAGGCCAACTAATTTATCTAATATTTATAATTTAATTATCTTAGTATAATTATGTAATTAATAGTCTAATTTACTATTTTGTATTATTATTTTCAGTTATAGACTATATTATACCTATTATCTACCTTTGTTGTTTTAATTTTTTAAAATAAAAAGCAATTTTATTTAAAAAATTGACTTCACTATCATAATTTTATTCATGTTTCTTCGTAGACAACATCTTTTTGTAATCTACAGTAACCTTTCTTAATGTGATGCTTAATTTTCTATCATAATTTTTTACAATATTTATCATCCATTTGTATTACAGAATTTTTCGACTTACAAACAGTTGAATTCGTTAATTACGAAAATCTAGTCGTTAGCAAAGGCTCAGAAATGGACATTTTATCCGTAAGAATTTTACAGTATTATTAGCTAAGCTTTATTATATTACTTGGATGTGATCTATTATTGATTAATTATGTTTAATATTTATTACATTTAATTTTGTATATTGTTATATAATCACTATGGCGAATTAATGTTTTTAAATTACTGTATGTAATAAAAGGTTGACTAGAATTGATCTATCATGTTATAGGTTTTGGAGCCACCCCTTGTCCGTGTGAGTGGTGAATGCCTCACCTGTAGGATAATTGACATGCACATGCGTTCACTTATTAAGACCCATTTTAATTTTATCACATTCATTTTAGTATAATAATTTATATTGTTGTTAATAAGTTAGTTATGCTATACAAAAATAAAATTCGTATAAAATTATTATTTGTACTGCGATTTGTATTCCTTTTTCGAAAAAGCACAATCAATTTCATCAGAACTTTTCCAATTTTTTATAAGAACCATTTTTTAATAGTTTGAAATCAAGGCTCGAAATTATAATCGATAAATAAAGGTGTCTACACGTTTGTCGATTATCAGAAATACATGTTTTTAACAAAGAAAAACGTGAATAGTTAAAAATTTGTTCGTGATTTTTTTCATATATGGGATTTTATCTGTACGTGAAATATATAAAAACGTATTTATAAACTTATGCAATCTATATAAATATATGATATGTAAATATTTCTATTTAATTAACAGACATTTGATAATACAAAAAATTTAGATATTAACACCAGTTTGTTGTCCCTAAATATATATAAATGTGTTACTTTATATTAAAAGTTTGCCTATATCAACACTTTTTTCACTCTTGAATTTATACATCTGTTTTATATTTTATAACAATATTCTATAAATTTATTGGTAAAATAAATATGTATATCAATAATATATTATTGTAAATATTCGTGAATATACCATAAACAGCGTTACCATGTCCACTCTCCTCCAGGTGTTCCTCCTAGTCCTGGTAACTGGCCTCAATTCCTCGGCAAGTCAAGTGTTCATCGACGCCGCCTTCCGCCTAGATAACATCGGCCAGCGCGAGGTGATGCACGTGATGTCGGTTATGGTCACCCAGAATGCCCCCACGGTCAACAAGAAGATGCTAGATGTAGTTTTTCTGCCCCTCACCTGCGCGGGCGCCACCTCTGAGGAGGTAGGAGGGCCGGAGTTTCCCTTGGCCCGTGTTCTCTTTCCATCCAGTTCTGACTCGTCTGCTCAAGGCGAGTTGCCACGCAACAGGGAGTTGGTATATATACCGACTGATTCCCCACTCACTCCTCTATCAGTTGTACTCAATTCACCGAGAATTCGACAGCACGTGAGTTGCACTTGTCTATATCCTTATTATAATAGAAGATATATAATAATGATCTTAGCAGTTTGAAAAATATAATTCAATGTATCTTAAATTTTTTTTTACTCTTATTTCAAAAAAGGAAATATTCAGGAAATACATTTTTAACACTTTTCTATACAATCTACGATTATTTATATGGTTTTAATATTAGTTTATTCAAAGTTTTATATATCTGTTCTATAATTTTAATTGTTGTGTTTGTTTTTACATGATTTTTCCATAATAATTGAAACTTATTTTAATAATTATATTTAAATGAATTAAAAATGTTATAAAATGTTGCTTTGTTGCATCCCTACAAAATATGGTGTATCCTAGACTTTAAAAACCTGTGACCCTTTTCGGTAATTAATATAAATCAAAATGTCTAGATGCATACCGCGACCAGGAAAACTAGGAAAATGTTGAATACCGGGAAAACCTGGAAAAACCGGAATATAACGAATTCAATGTACAAACAGGGAATTTTGGCTATTTATTGAATTAAAATCGGGAATTGTTCTTTCTATTTCTGTTGTGTGTATTTTTTAATTATGTTCTGTCACTTGCCCAAGTCTTTTATTACCTTATAATAAATAGGACTTTTGTAATTTTCATCTAACATCGCTTTTGTTGCTGCATAATCGTGTATTATACTATTATTGACTTCTTTTACGCTAAGCACAGCCATTATGACTGCAGTGTGGACTTGGTGGACTTTTAGGTGGTTTGTTAATGGATTTGTTCCCCCCTCCTTCAGCGCAAACTCCAGGAGCAGGAGCGTGAACTGCGTCGACTGCGCGGTCAACTCGCAGCGGAGCGCGACCTCCATCTTGAGACCGAGCAGGCTCGCGCTCAAATAGGGGAGCAGCTGCGCGCCACTTTAAACCATGTGAGGGACCTCGAGGCGAGGCTCCGGGAGAAGGGTGCGAAGCTGACTGCGGCAGCGGAGGAGGTGGAGTTGATGGCGGCGCTGAAAGAGAAGATCACAAAGTTGGAGGCGGAGAACTCGAGGTGTGTGTGACGTCACAGCTAGCTGTTATATTGGCGTATCGCGTCTTTACTGTTTGTTAATCGATCCTAAATTGGTATAGCTGTATCTCTCCTATTTACTCGATTTCTCTATGTAATATCAGAAAAACTTGTTTATGAGAAATTAATGAAATTTTTTGCTTAGTTGCATCCCTATAAAATATGGTCTTGTCCTTGACGTTAAAAATGTAATGTTTCATTTTATGTCTCAAAATTGCTGTTAAATAGTTAGAATAAATCCGCGACGTTTGTTCTGTTTATGC
This sequence comes from Coelogynopora nodosa, assembly GCA_034780555.1. NCBI lineage: Eukaryota > Metazoa > Platyhelminthes > Proseriata > Coelogynoporidae > Coelogynopora > Coelogynopora nodosa. The sequence continues at coordinate 15,040 of JAUZND010052175.1, read as the reverse complement.
GGCGTCGCACCACGATTTAATCCTAGTTAACAGTTAAATAAATTGACTACTATAATAATAATACATTTAACAGGGCTTGTATATTTATATAAAATGTGTACCTACATTAATTTTTTGGGTCATGCATGCATTTTTTGATGGCTAAATGGTGGCCACCCCGAAAGACTGTGTCATTAGAAATAATTATATTATTTTACAACATATATTTTGTAAAAGTTACTCGAATACTTACAATATTATTGTATTCTATGGTGTCTATACATTCAATGTGTATCGTTGAGTTACAAATATATTCCAATAATGTTATACAATATACTCGAATTTTAGACAACACATTTTTACGAATATTTAAAAATTATAAATAGATAGGATTGTGCTTTTTATTTTAGTAATAATTGGTACATTTCATTGTGTTAAGATTAACAATATGTCTACTGTATCTTATCAATTTGTATATTAGGATTCTTGTGAAGATCTTAACATCTGCTTGTTAAACACGTTGATTAAACATATTGTCGAATTTAATAGTTTTACAAAGAAAGAGAGGCATACTCGGTTTCTACCACTCACTGTGTGTACGTTTGGTGATTGTAACACTTAATTGTCTACATGACAACCATGTAACTGATACGTCATATCAATGGTTGTTATTATTCTGTGTCCGTGATCATCCATGTTCTAGACTTAAGACACGGCTCAACCAACTCAACGATGCGGTCGAACACAGCCAGCACATAATCGCCGATAATAAGGACCTACAAAAAGAGCGTCAGGAATTGAGACATCAGGTAATGGAGGGTACTATGAAGAGATTGAAAAAATGCAGCGTTGGTATAAAAATCTATTTTCTTCGTCTGAAATATATAATTATTATATTTTTTCCCGTCATGATCTACAGTTTATTTTTAAATATAGTTACTGATAGTTGACCGACGGAAGAGAAAAATTTCATAAAATGACCAAGAGAGAGAGAGACTAGCACAAATTATACTAAAATATAATTTACTCTAATATTTCGTGCGATATATGACTTTCTCAAATCTGATGCAGGCGGGAAGGGGACGTTTTTGTCTATTGTATATTTTTAATAATATTTAGGCATTCGACTGATTGTTAATGGATTTATTAGTGTGAATTTTTCGTTTTCATTTTGTTATTCTTAAATTATTTACTATACCGATTTAGATCCAGTCGCTTCAAGAAGCTATTCCGAAGATAACCCTGAAGGCCCGTGACGGACAACAGTTCCAAGAATTGAAGGACACATTGTTGACTTCGCAACAAGAGGTCAGCTCAAAATGCTGCTGACAGACACACTGTTTGTTGCAACTAATAAAACAATGAATGACAATCAGAGTAGTTTGTTTAGTAAAAAGGTTTTCACAAACCATGTTTTCAAGTACCACTTTATGACTGTAATTGTTGGCAAAATATTTTCCGTTTATACTATTATTGATACGGAAGTTTTTTGTAATGAATTATTTATTGTGCTTTTTATATTAAATTAACATAATCAATTAGATTTGATAATAACTTTAAAAACTAGTATTTATTAATATAATATATAATTTGTTTTATTATTTTTTCCCCTATGAATACTAATTTAATAAAATGATAGGAAGTCTAAAATACACAGATTCATACTTTTATACTATATAAGAAGTAAGGACAAATTAACTGTTGTTATTTTCCTATCTTATCATATTTTTATAATATATTATCATATTACACGACGGAATTCATTTAACGAATGGAGATAATAACTAGTGTAGACGGCCTTTATTGAACTGTAAGTAACAAATTGAATTGTCAGCACTGTCTCCTTTCCTTATTTAGATCCGCGCTCTACTCGAGTCCCGTGAGATTGCGATTGGTCGAGCAGAAATCGAACGTGCAAAGTGTTCCGAACTGCAGCAACAGCTGGACGAGCTTCAATCAAGCGGTAACTGATCTTTCCCTTTTAACTTTCATCCGTCTAACTAGGTGAGGTTACTTACACCAGTTGTAATGCTATTTTGCACTAACATCCAATGTATATTTATAGTTCGGCTTAATATAAGAATGGTAATAGATAACATTTATTAGATGACATGTTTACTTGTCTTTGTCTAAAATTGAGAATAATATTTTGTTTGGTACAAAACGGTATAAATTAAAACTAGTTTCTTAGTTTTTTATTAACCTTATTTTTAAAGAAAATTTACAACAATTATATTATCATACTTTTAAAATATAATTATGTTATTAACATTAAGACCAGTTACAAATGGATGTCACTAAAAGCATACGTTTCATTATATTTATGAGCATTTATACGTCATGTTTATTTCGTTTTTCCGTAAACATCTATTGTAAAGTCATTTATATAGCAAACTATTAGTATTCTTGAGAATGGTTAGATACACTAGCATTACTCAGTCATTATAATGTACCATTTTAGAAGAGTCATACAGTGATTATAGCCTAATTGAAATGGGTTTGACACAATAATAATATTACCATATTTTTCGTTTAAATGAAATGCCAAAGACAATTGGTTGGTACCCAATAAATGGGCGATAATAGAATTAATAACGAAACTTTGGTGACTGGTTTCGCTGACGTTTTTCCAAGGAATTTTAATGATAATTTTTATATTGTATAATGTATAATATTATATAATTTGTTTTATATTAATTTAATATTCTAAAATAATAATAATAATTCTAAAAAAATATTCTATAAACTAAAGATATAATGCAAGACGCATTTTATTTGAATGCTAGTAATTAATTATATATCATTAAAATGAAATCAATTCAAATATAAAAGGATACATTAGGATCAAAATCAGGAGAATTAATTAAATAATAGTGTAAAAATTGTAGTAATATTTTACATTGTTGCGCAGCTATCATCTAAACATTCAACAGTAATGCTATTATTTATTAAAAAGGTGTAATGTCAACTTTCTATTAGAAGAGAAAAGTTTATTAAATGTATTATATTAATTAATATTTTCAAACGTTTGCTTTTGTTATGATTTATTACTTTTGTGGATAATTATATTGTGTTCATCATTGAGTTTTTTAATGATGTGCTTTGCGATGTTATTATTATTTACCGTATACTTTAACGTTATTAACTGGTAGTGGTATGTGGTGTTGTTTGTGTTATGCTCTTTCTTTATTTACAAGTACTATACATTTTTAATAATAAATATAATCCATTTTTATTTAATTTTTGTAATATTATTATAAATAAATGTTAAACTAGTATTCACAAGCACGCCTGCATCGTGTTTAATCTGTTTTGATAAACTTTATCGATGTTTTAAAAAATATATATATTTGGATTAAACGAGATTTTATCGAGATTTTACCGCCAACACAAGAAGTAGAACAATGTTAAATCACCGTTTAGACCGTTGGCTGGTTGAGCCACAGAATTAATGAGAATAACATCAGAACAACAACAAGAGAACAACAAGTTGCATAATCACTGCGCATATCCCCGTGGTCTCAGGTCCACCGGTCCAACTGGGCGAATCGATGGCGGTGATAAGTGAGCACAGAATCTCTGAGCTCCAGGAGCAGCTGGAGGACGCCCTGCGCTCCCGGGTATCTCGCTCTCTCTACGACCGGCTGGTATTGGACCTTGATCAGGGACAGATACGCCGCCAGGAGACGACCGAGGAATTGTCCCGGACCCGGACTAAGCTGGTGCGCTCTCAGGATGGTTTGTCCACGGTAACGCTACATCGGGATGAACTTCAGGTGAGTGTGGTGCACTCTGGGTTCTCATTACTGGCTGGTTGCAGAGTGTGGGCCTCTTCGGCGGTTGAACTCACCAACGAAAAGCAAACTTGTCTAGTCTGATATTTTTTAGTTCAAGCTGCAACTTTGAATCATAATCTAAAATTCATTGTCGACTTTAAGAACAATAAAAAGGTACTAGGCTATCTTAAAATGTTGACCAATCAACAATGATCAATTGTTTTAATTATATGTTAAGTGCTAACTATACTAGTATCATTTACATTTCATGATTATAATCATGAAGTAAACCATTCCTTGGCTATCCGCAATTAACATGTTATATTATTATGTATCATTGTATTGGCTACCTATATTAAACCCATATCATATTATGTAAGCATACATTTTGGAACATATTGATAAATTTTATTTAATAATTACTTTTAATTTTACTCAAATTAATTCGAATTTCCTGGTGAAAGATGCTTATAAACACTGAATTGGACATAATTGATGAATTTAGTTTATGTTTTAGTAAAGATGTATAATAAATTAATAATTAATCAAACAATTAATAATCAAATAAAAGTCTGAATTGATAGTCAATCTAAACTTTTTGATGTTGTTCGATTTGGACAAAGTTGAACCATCGGCCTATTTAGTTCAAAGAGTATAGTAACTAAATGATAAAATGATCTGGAAAACGAAATATCAGTTTTTATATATTAAAAATTAAAATCTTTCGGCAATATCTATTTTAGAAAATATATATGACGTAAGTTCCAAGATTAATTTTACTTTTATTCACAGAATATTTTTGCAATTTATAAATATGCCCAGTATCTTTATTTCAAAAGCTTTAAAATGGGGGAAAAAATAACCGTTTTATTAATTTTTCCAAAATACATATTATATGGGAATCACAATTAAATAATTAATTTTAAAATGGCAGTTTCTACAAAAATATCCTTGCGTTATGCCTACTATGCTGGATTCATGCCGGACGTTCAATTAGAAATAGATTGAAGAATTTAATAAATATATTTTTAGAAGAAACAAGGCTATCCATCATCATGAAATATATTTTCAGTTTCTAATTATTTATTGTACTCTGAATTTAAAAAAAAATAGACTAAGTTAGATAATGCAAAGACGTTGTTTAGGTAATATTTTGGCTATACTAACGATAATGATTTGTGGTTACTATATTGATATGGATATTGAAATAATATAGAATTTCTGAAAAAATAATATTGAAACGTTTAAATAGTTTTGAACTCATCATATCGGAAATATTATCAGATACTTCAAACATATTTCGTGAACTTTTCTTTATTTAAAAATAATGATTTACAGATGTTTTTGGGATCTCATAGAAGTACATTACGTTAAACAATTTTTGTTGTTGTATTTTTCAGATCAAACAACAAACCTTATAGTTTTTTCGCATGAACTAATATCGAATATTTATCTTACATTTTACAGAATAGTAATGAGTAGCTATTCAATTTTCAAGGGAATCAGCACGAAAAATTTCATTATTATTTTTTAATGAGCGTTAATAATAATTAATTTACTAATGAGTGAATTATGGATGAAAACGTTTAATTTCTTTAAAACATAATATATTAGAATCCTATATTGACGTCTATCTTTATTGTGAAAAACAGTTTCAATTGGAGAGCATTAATTGGTCTACTGGTTGGCCCCTAAACTCATAGTTTATAACCTAATCTAAGACTGGAAAAACTGGCTGGAACTACTAATATTGCAATTCCCAAGGTTCCATCGTCCCACTAAAAACGATTAATAACCTTTGAATTTTGCAGTGTCACTTGATAACCATTGAATTTGAGGAAAATGTGATAATCTCTCTTGAAGGCCCCTTGAAGTTAATTAATAATATGGATAGTCTACTGTCTAATGTTTTGTTGTTGTTTAATATTTGATGAAACTAGATTTATAGTGTATAATTATAAGGCATTGTATTTATATTGTTATATGTAATAGTCATACAAAAATTGATATTGTCTAATAATTCGTTCAAGTGAATTAAAATAACATAAATTCTAAATTTTAAATTAACAATCCAAATAACTCTTTATTTATTGATTGTATGTCACATCATTTAGTATTTTTCTAGTATTTTTATCAATAAGATATATATTAAAAACCATTATACCATTATACCATAGGTTCGCCGGTAATTTTCCAAAGGGCGTAAATGACCAAAAGGGCGTAAATTGGATAAGACCATATTTAGCCTCCTCTAATACTATATTTTATTGTGTATAACAAATGGTATAGCAGTACGAATTTTAGTTACTCAGATACAGATGGGCCATTTTGTGAAAATAGCTTTTGTATGTATTTAAACATTAATCGTTTGATCCTAAAATCGGCAAAAACTTTATGAAAACGTAATATAAATTACATTGAAGGCCCCAAATGAGAAACTAACACTGACAGATATTTTAAATAATTGCTAACTACCGACAGACGCAATCAAAAACAAATGCACCAGACTTACTATACAAAGGCAACCACTGTTTCAACACTAGTAATGTATATTATAATAATGTTTGGCTACAGGCCATCTTCAGTCAATACTTCAGATGCAATGCCTACTCCAGTCTATTCGACAAGTCTAGCACCTAATCCAAACAATACAAAAGATCCAGAGCCTATTCCAGCTAATTCTACTGATTCAACAGTAAATATTTGTAACATACTTCACTGTGGAGGAAATGTACATGGCTTGTGGTATTTGTCTCGTATGGCTATATGTTATAATCATCATGATACCGATAGTTTTGCACATAATGAATTTCTCGCAAATGAATAGAATTTGGATGACGAAGATCGGGATCCTACGTATACTCCGTACAATGAGCATTCATATCAGACGGCGACATTGATTGATAGGCGTAATTGAAAAGAACAAGTTCAATAAAACAAAACAAGTATAAGCGGTCACACGGATTGACGTATGATACATATAAATGTTTCCTTATTCTAGCTCGAAAAACTCCCGTCTATAACATTTTAAGTCACATGAATTTTGTGAAAAGAGAAATCAGAAATGCTGTACAACACAGAACAGAAAGGAAATGAATGAGATGTATTGGGAAATTGGTACGGATACTTCCAAACGAGAATTTATTGTGCGACGTTATTAAAATGGAAAAGTCAAAAGCGACATCAGACCTGAAAAAGTTTACTAACGTGTATACTGTTCCTGATGGCAAGGGAAACTTAGTCCAAGTATGCAAAGATGTCTTCCTCAAAACATTCAATGCTTCAGAAAAGGTTATGCGCAATGTTATTAAAAACGTCAATTTCAATATCGGTGTGACTAATACAGTTAAAAAGGGTGGCATTTCGGAGGAAAACCTCGACCGTGCTCACACTATTAGACAAAAACTTGATTAACACATAAGTCGGTTACCAACCGTTGAAGCTCATCTTGTCAGACAGGATTCAAGTAAGAGGTATTTATATTCTGATGTGAAAAATTCTAGAATGTACAGGATGTATCAAACAGAACACAGTATCCAGTTTCATATAGCATTTATCATGACGTATTTAGAAAGAAACAACTATTATTTCACTTACCAAAGAAGGATCAATGTTCCCTTTGTTTAAATTTAAGGGGCACAACCGATGAAGAATCCAAAAAAACTCTTGAACATCATTTAAAAGAAAAAACATTGGTCCATAATGAAAATATGCAAAGAAGAAAGCCTTACGAATCCCAGGAAGTCAACAGCCGTGTTTGATTTTCAACAGGTTATTTATACGCCAATGAGTCAACTAGACAATATATTTTACAAAACTCGTTTGGCAAATTATAATTTTACTGTCTATGGAGAGGGACATTGCTACACATTGAGCGAGACCTAAGGAGGAAGAGTGTCTAAAGAAGTTGCCAGTTGTTTGATGGAATTTATTAAACAAAAATTAAATATTGGTGTTCAAGAATTCAATTTCTTTGCTAACTCATGTGCAGGATCATAAAAAAATTCTATCATCGCCACACCTTTTCTCTATGCTTTGCAAACACTAGCTATTGAGCGTATTTCTATTTATTATCTAGTACCTTCACATGGCCAAAACAGCGGAGACTCTATGTATAGTTGTATTCAACATAATATAAATATGGCATCCAGAGTTGAAGGGGCATTATCAGTACCCGACCAGCTTGTTCCTCTCATACTTGGTAGTAGAATAAATAAGCCATATAACGTGACTGTCATGGAAGTTAGAGAATGGATTAATTGGAAAGATGTCAGAAATAGAATAGCTCTTCTGAAAGCACAATAGTGAAAGGAACCGTTATTTATCATGGGACAAGATCAGTGCACTTCGTGTAAATAAAAAATGTGATTTTATTGCATTCAAATTATCACACCAATAAAATCAATTTGACACTGTCCCAATTGCAGAAGGTCGTTAGAATAATAAGTTAACTGAACTGCTGGGTCAACCACTGAGACCCGCCTATCATCGCCTTATTAAACGCATGAAAGTCAAATACGCCGACCTGTGCAATCTTTGCGATTGCAACATCGTTACTCTATGCACTCATCAAATTTTTTATCGTTCTCTGCAACACCAGCAATAATTTTATAGCACCTTTTATTATATTGAATTGATTATCAATAACAGCGTACTTATACATTTATGAACAAGGAGTTTGTCAATTGTTATGTAAGACAATCCTGTATGTATAACTTTTATATAATATATTACTCTCAAATTAATGTATTATTACTCAATCTAATTAATATTGTATTAAGTATAAATGCTTTCAGTGTATTATTCTTAAATAGCTTACTCCTCTATATGTATGATATACGACAAAGCGTGTATTCCTTTTATGATATTGGTCATTTTTATGCTGTACTATACAATTATGTATACAATTATTTTGTTACTATTAATAACAATTTTATTTGATAATACATTTTTGAAAGATTTATAATTTCTATATTATATTAAAAAAAGGCGGAAATGCATAAAACAACAAATAAAAGGGCGTAAGTGAAACATTAAAAAAGGCATAAGTGACCTTTTTTTCCAATAAGGCGTAAGTGTTTCTAGAAGCATTTTATAGATGAAATAAGATAATACATGACTTTTTTTTTATTATATACTGTATTTCTATAGAGACATCTAATACTAGCTTACTTTTCAAATATTATCAATTTTGGATGTACAATCTCTGAATCGTTTAGTTTTAAACTTTCAAATGCTTCTCCTGAAAAGTTGAAATATTGCTGTTACGCCCTTTCAGAAAATTACCGGTGATTTGTATCAGACATATTGAAAACTCCTCAAAATGGATCCCTAAAACCCTTGAAAATCTCTAAAATTTCAATTGAAGGAAAATTTTAAAAACATTTTATTTTTAACATTTAAAATAGTCTCTCGAAACAGAAGAAGTATTAAGCATTTAAAAACAAACATTAAAAAAAATTCACTCGTTCTCATCATAAAAATTGAATTCTGAACCTTAAAAATATTAAATAAACTATTTCCTTAAACTTGTTAAAATATAGTTTCTTCTCTTCTAAATTCTCCTTGCTCCTTGTTAAATTCTCCATTCACTTGTTAATTTTTAGAAAGAACTTGATCACATGAAGATGAATCACCCAGATTGCGCTTCTAACATCTCAAGGTTGGAAGAATCAAACCGATCTCTACAAAATTCTCTACAAATATGTGAATTCTCAAAGAAAAGCGTCGAACATGATTTGGAAGTAATTATTAAAATCAGAGATGCGAATGCTTTCAAGATCAATGAATTGGAAGAAGCTATGAGCTCACTCAAAAATTCTCTTGAAACTAGTGAAGAATCAAAGATGAATCTGGAACATGATTTGAGCGAAATGGTCAAGAGCAGAGATGAGAATGCATTCAAGATCAATGAATTGGAAAACGTTATTAGCTTAATCAGGAATTCTCTTAAATCTAGCGAAGAATCAAAGATGAATCTGGAACAAGATTTAAGCGAAATGATCAAGAGCGGAGAAGAGAATGCATTCAAAATGAATAAATTGGAAGAAGTTATAAACTCACTCAGAAATTCTCTTGAAACTAGTGAAGAATCAAAAATGAATCTGGAACATGATTTGAGTGAAATGGTCAAGAGCAGAGATGAGAATGCATTCAAGATCAATGAATTGGAAAAAGCTATGAGCTCACTCAGAAATTCTCTTGAAACTAGTGAAGAATTAAAAAACAATGTGGAACACAATCTGCGCGAAATGATCAAAAGCAAAGATAATTATTTGTCTACTATTAAAGAAAAAGAATTTACATTATCCTGTATAAATGCTGAGAGATCCAAAATAGAGCTTCAATTGGTAGAGATGGAAAATCAGCTTAAAGATAAAAATATTGAATTGTCTAAACTTCACCGAGTTGAGATTGAATTAGCTGAGAAACAGGATGAGTTCGATCAATTAATACATTTGCGAACAATAGAAAACAATCGAGCCTCTTTGGAGAAGCTTACTTATCAAGGTAGGTTTCTTCTATATGTTAATAACTATGTATACTTCATTATAATTATTGTTTTGTTTATAGTACCTTCTATAAAAAGTTAATTAATTTATTTTGTATTAGACAAATCATTCAAACTATTTAGATTAATAAATTGATACATCGAAGTATTTCGTGAGATTAAGTTCTGTATTTCAAAAACGCTTTATCCTTCATATTGTAACAAGTAGATTTATTGGAATGATTGAAAAAAGCCCTTTGGTGAGTCGTAATTTTCCGATTTTAAATTATATACAGTGTAGCCGAACTATAATTCACACATACACTTCACATATAATTCACACATACAGTCTCCATCAAAAGAACCATACACTTAATGTTAAATTGTATGACATCGTTGCATATCCTTGGTTCTCTTGTTTTACTAAGTGTTGTAATCCACAGAAATTGTTAATATACAATATCTATTATTCTGTCTCTGCTATTATTTTTACATTATGTGTAGGCTATATAATCTTTTCTGCCTACTGTATTATATTATCAAAATTATTGCGTATTCTGGAATAAATAAAAATTGCAGCGCTACTTCCATTGTATTTTCTGCAAAAATTTAATTGTTTTTCTCTAGTTAATTCGAAATTGCGTATATGGTAATTAGACTTAAGTTTTCTTTGTTTTTTTAAATAATTACAATTTTAATATCAACATTTTACAACAAATTGGTTATTTTAATAGTAGTCTCGTGAATGCCAACAAAAAACTAACTATTTTTAAAGTATTGTGAGTTATGAGTTATTCACTCACTCAATTATGAGTTATACTTATTATTGTAGTTTTGGTTTGAAAATATAGTTATAAATTGATGACAATTTAAGACGTCAGAAACACCATCAACTAATGGAATGCATTTATTCAGTTGAAAACTAGGATGAAAATTGGTCATTACATAAATAATCGTTATTTGAATGTAAATGAAAAGGCTGAGAACCTATATAATTATATATTTATATAATTAATTGCTGACATTTTAATTTAAATGTAGCAAAGCGCGTTATCTGAAGTGAAGTTATTTATCTGGGGTAGATGACGTGTTCGAGCCTTCGGATGTTGATGTATGATTTTTAAACAACGAGAACCTTATTTCCACATTTTTTCCAGAGCACATCGACGATCTAAATCAGAGGATGGGAGTTCTCGAAAGTGACGTACATAGAGTTCGTGAACAAACCGACGAGGTAAGGCATTATTTGTCGAAGCTTGATAATGATACAGGAACACGTTTGACCCTTAGCCTTTGGGACCTGTTGGAGGGTGTTGCTGCTCAAAGTACATTTTGAAAATACTTTATAATGTTTCTTAACAGGTTTATTAAAAGTTGATCATTTATATTATTTGTAAACAGTATATTTTAGAAATATGATAAATTTTAAAAGAAGGGTTCCAAAATAAAATATATATTATAATATATTAAATTATATAAATTAATAAAAATTATAAATTATATATTATATAATAAAATAAAATAAATTTTAAAAGACTGGTTCCAACAAGATCTCATGGGGTCCTAAGAAACCTTCAGAGATAAAAATATGAAAAATGCGTACTTGAATGGGTGTATTAGAGTGACAACGGGTTACCCTCACACCACTAATCATTGTGTTGTCATAGTAGTTCATATTTAAATACCTTAAAAAGGATTACCGGTACCTATTTCTTACATTTGTCAGTTCTCGATTACGCGATTGCAATATTATGTGAGATGTATTATATATGTCTTTCTATCTTAGTATTATGTATCCAATCGATCTCTGATAAATTTGGCTCTGTATGAGCATTTTTTTTAAACTACTTTCAACATTAATTGGAGACCGTCTTGACATGAAATTATGCGATTTCAGATACTTCTTCAATAACCCCCCACCTATGGTTTGACGTCTTCCATAATATATGGTAGAAACTTAAAATGTAACTATATTTTATTTATAACATTTAAATAATATCCTTTTCAGAACATTTAAGAGAGAATGTATTTGGACTGTTGTGCGAAAAAAGATCAATTCTTCAATATAATAACTTCCGTGTCAGATAGAATATTTACGTTGATTTTCAATGGAAAACACTGGAAAGATTTTCTTTCCAGAACGTCGGGTCATTCGTCCCAGTTGATATTAGCGTGATGTGTTCTTGGATCCCTAAATACCACGATACTGAATCGACGCGAGCTAAATGACCATAATTATAATATAACTCAAAATGTAATATTTTGTTACAATAATGTATATTTTATATTTAGAATAGTATGCTTGATAACACTTGACCATCTAGACGTCACTTCAGTCAACCAAAGATAATATTCGTTCCATATCATTGATGACGTCCCCTTAAGATCTGGGAAGGTAAAAAATAAATTGTTCACTAAAGTTGACCATATATTAAATTATTATTTTGTGCTGAAGATAAGTAAAAAATTTAAGTACATAAAATTATTTAGTTTAAAGAATCTCTGAAAGACCGCTAAGTCGTCCTTAAAATCATGTAACAAAAGTCTAGCATCGTACCAAATTTCAAGTTTATTCCACATTTTGAGGTGGTCAAACCTTTGCTACAGTGCTTTAATCAAACATCTCGAGTTACTTTTTTAATTGATGAAACTCACATTAATTTCTCAATTAGCTAATTAGTGGTTTCTTTTAAAACTAACAATTAATGGGAAAATGTATACTAGTTAAATGAAATGAACTGTCTACTATTTATCAATGTCTACAACTAGAATATCTCTGAAAACAACCTGCTCCCTCCTTCTCCACTCCCCATCCAGTGGAAGACCCGATGCCAGGAGCTGGAGGGAGTGAACCAGTCGCTGGAGCAGCAGACCAACCAGATGTCCGCCTCCTTCGAGGGCCGGAAGCGCGCTTTACAGGAAGCCGTCGCAGAGCTGGAGGCGCAACGCCAGCTCAACAATCAACTGCAGGAGCGGGTGGACCGGGCGGAAGTGGAGCAGCTGAGGTTGAACAAATCGCTGGACCATCTGCGGGATGAGAACCGGTCCTTCAAGGCCCAGATTGTGTCTCTGGAGACTCAGGTATGTTTGGAAGCCGTTCTTCTTTTGTTTTGAAGATTTAACTAGTTATTAACAATATGATAGCTATGCTAGTTATGAACAGATGGGGGTGTTAACATACCCCGAATACAACGATGAACCGAAAATATTATAAACACATTAAACATAGTATGTGAACTCAAATAGTATTGCGATTATAGTAAGGTAAACGGATCGCGAATAATGGAGATATAAATCACTGTTATATTTGGAACAATTCGCCCTTGTTTTCAATAAGTTGGGTATCTTAAAAACGATAGATTTCAGGAGAACTCGTGTTAAATACTATTTATATATTATGTAAAAGGTGTCGCTTTCCTATATCACATGGACCATTCGATATGTATTCCTAATTTTTGAAAATATTTTTAATGATTTACTACTATATATTTTAGCTTTAATACTGATATATTTAATATTTTCATACATCTTTAAAATAATTACTTTATATTATATTCGTGTTTTTGAAAAAAAATATAGTGTCATTTTAAAAACCAATACTCCAGTTAAGAAAAATATTATAAGGAATTAAATTAACACATTTTTTTGCTGACAAATGACTAGCTTATTATAATGTTATCAAAATATTCAACATTTAAATAATTTAGCATGGAAAAAAGAAAACCACAATATTTTGTAGACATATTGATGAAATGTAATGTATTTGTATGTTCTATCAATATTAGGTGTGGCAATATTGTATATATATATATATATTATTACAATTAATGAATTGAGATATTTTTTATGTAACAATCGAAAAATTGGATATCCATTCCTAGTTTGAATCTGACTATTCATCGGGTTGACCAGATAAGAATAATATTCAACAACAGTTAACCCAGGGCAGGCATTAGACAACCCAGTTTCAGTAGTATTTGTTGTCTTGGTTGATTGGTGGTGTTCTTGACCACACCGGGTTGAACACAATTCTTTTGAAATCAAAAAGTTGCCGTCTTTTACTCATTATACTATCAAATGCTTAGAAAGGATGCTTGCGATGTATTCATGAGAAATGAGATGCCTTCAAAATAAGAAATCTGCCGGTGTATAGTCCAAATGTTCTGTGACAATATAAAATTATATATTAGTGTAACTAACCTGTGTCCCAAATTATAATAGAAGGGGGGAAGGGTGACAGTGAACTTACGCGGCTGAAATAAGCGAGACGTGTTTACTATCGAGAATTTTACCATTTTGTAGGCCTACGTGTATCACACCAATCATTTGACTCTGTTTGATTGTTTTTTCACATTTTCAATATAAAGTGGAAGCATAATTTTTATATTCAAATGACTTTCTAGAAAGAGTTCATGAATTGTTTTTTACAGTAATGAAACACTCAAGGAAATCGAAAATAATAAGTATGCATTCTGTGAACGCTTTAGTTTCACTAAAGCAATTTTAAATAACTTAATTTAGCTAAGAATTTAGATTTATTTAGATAGGAGTCTCAATTGAAGACGCCTACATACTATTTAATTGTATTCCTGATTTTCATTATGTCCTACTATTTTTGATTATTAGTCTTGCATAAATTACACGAAAAGCGGGCATTGATTTAATTGTGTTTATTGCTTATCGTGGAACTGTAAAAATTTGAAGAAGTTATTACGTCATCTAAAAACGAAAGTATTTAATCAATGCATCCTTCCAACTATGACGTATGCATCAGAAACGTGGACAACATCGAAGA
>JAUZND010052164.1:0-19316 GCA_034780555.1 Coelogynopora nodosa | reverse complement strand
CTGGAGTCGTACGTGAGGGCGTACATTCCGGTTATTGTGGGTTCTCTCTCTCTCTCTCTCTCTCTCTCTCTCTCTCTTTTCCCGATGAAGAGTACGAAAACTAGGTTACAGTCTCTTCAGAGTTCTCTTCTTGTTATTTGGAATGGGTTATCGATATTATTGACGAATCTCTTTTGGACCTTATATTTCCTAGGTATTTCTCTCACTCACCTTCAAGAGTTCGAACGCCTCAGGGAAAACGTTTTTCTTGATATTTTTGAATTCTTCAAACCCCGAAGAAAACTCGGGGAATGTTTAAATTGTTTTCTAAATTTCAGACAAAATACCAAGGAATTTCAAGATTCAAATTTTGGCCATTAATATTCTAAATAGTTGACAAAATGAACACAATTTTTTATCGCTTCGCTCGCATATTGCAACCACATCATTATTGTAATATACACTGCTCGCTGCCCTTCAGGTATATTGTCACATTTTTAATTACATAGTTATTGAAAACTTGGGGGTAAAAATCTAGGAAAAGCGTACGAACTCTCTTTTTTTCTCTCTCACTCTCTCTACCTGTCTTTATGTCCTAATGAGATATATTAAATATATATATGCAGCTTTTACTTCTGTTTTCATTTAAACCGGTACTAGCATGGCTGGTAATCAGCACGAGTAACCAATCGTTTTAGCTATATGGGCTTTTTGATAATATTTAGACAATTTCTCTCTGTACGTTGAAACATTGGCGAATGTAATATATTAAATAATCGATATTTGATTAAAAGTTGTTGCCGGTAGAATTCTTGTATGATTCTCCTCTCTATCGATCTGTCTCATGCTCCTCTCTCTCTTTCCATCTGTCTCATGCTCCTCTCTCTCTTTCCATCTGTCTCATTCTCCTCTCTATCCATCTGTCTCATGCTCCTCTCTCTCTCTCCCCTGCAGGACGGCTTTACCCCACTGGCAGTGGCCCTGCAGCAGGGGCACGAGCGGACAGTGGCCCTACTCCTGGAGAACGATTCCCGTGGCAAGGTTCGCCTGCCCGCCCTTCATATTGCCGCCAAGAAGGACGATGTCAAGGCCGCCAGCCTGCTACTCAACAATGAGACCAATGTGGACCACCAGTCTGCGGTAGGCGAGATAGCCGATCGATATTGTTTGTAGTAGGGGAAATGTGGCTTCCGCCACTGATGCCTTTTAGCCAATTAGAATTGGTTGTGTAGATAATTTTGTCGTTTTGTTAATATTGTTTCACATTGCAAATTTTTTGATTAGAGGGGCCATTATTGAAGTATATTTCTATTTTCTAGATTCTATTTAATTTGATAAGCTGCATAGACAGTTTCACATTGATAGTCGTCTCCCATTTCAGAGCGGTTTTACTCCACTGCACATCTCAGCTCATTATGGGAACGTCAATATCGCCGGACTTCTGATTGAGCGGGGTGCTGATGTCAACTTTCAGGCCAAGGTAAGACGTGGCGAGTGTGGATTCTGCGAGGTCGAAGGCAGTAGAGATTTTATTATAACAGATTTATTTGATTCAATATTGTGGCAGGTACTTTCTTTATTAAATAATGTGAAATACTTCGTTGTACACCAAACATTTAAAATGTACAGTTTTATATATTGAAAATAATCATTTCTTTGTAACTTACAACTAATTCCATTATCGCCATTATCAATGTTGTCTTATGTAAATATGACATTGACTATGATGAACACAGAAGGCCTATCTATCCTAACTATCCTACTATTTTGTTGATTATAATTATCTTGATAGCAGAATATTTAATTTCCTTCATGAGTTTCAAGTCCTATTATTCAGTTACATTGTTGTGCACCCCTCCGCCTCCTCCAGAACAACATCACACCGCTGCATGTGGCCAGTAAGTGGGGCAACCTGTCCATGGTGCAGAAGTTGGCGGAATGTGCCGCCCAACTCGAGTGTCGCACCAGAGACGGACTCACTCCGCTCCACTGTGCCGCTCGCTCCGGTCATGACACCTGCGTCGACTATCTGCTCAATGCGGGAGCCAACTTCTCCGCCAAAACCAGGGTGAGGCTCTCTCTCTCTCTCTTATGTATTTAATGACTCACTGTTTCTGTCTCTATCTCAGTACACATGTCTCTATCTCGTACATATATCTTTTCCTTCCTCTGGCTCTTTGTCTGTATCGTTCTATTTGAAATTCTCTTCCATTGATATACATGCCCACTCTCTCTCTCTCTCTCTCTCTCTCTTTCTCTCTTGACAGAACGGACTCTCACCGCTCCATATGTCAGCTCAGGGGGATCATATCGACAGCGGACGCCTGTTGTTGCATCGTGGGGCCAATGTTGACGATACCACCGTTGTGAGTCCCTCTTCCTTTTTCTATGTATTATGTTAGATGTATAGTTCTCTACTCTTTATGTCTATGCTCTTCCCGTTGACCTTTCCCTTATTCTCTATATTATCAACTCTCGTTTTCATTTTTCTTACTTGTTCGCATACCAAATATTCTCTTCTGTCTCCTTATCTTTTTAATAGGATTATGAATGGCTAACTTTTCTCTTTATTTTTTAACTTTCTATTATTTTTTTAAACATTTTCTTTCCCTCTTTACTCAGATGTATGCGAGTTATTTTTAATTCACATGATTTATTTATTTGTATTTATATTTTTTCTCTCTCAATTTCCAATTGATCTCCTCTTCAATATAGTCAACTCCCCTCTCCTCTGCATTCAGTATTTAGTTGTGATAATCATATGTTCAATATATTACGATGTGTTAGTCTTGACAGCTATGACAAGAGGCGAGAACATGTAGAAAAAGAGGACTTCGTTTATTTTACAGAATTCTAGTAAAATGTGATAATTGCCACTATAAAGAATTTATGATTGTTAAGGAATTACTAATACTTTCTGATTTTGTATAATTTTACAACCAAAGCAGGTAATTCTTTTTTATAATATATTTTCTTATAAGTCAAGACTTCTACTACATATATACGAATCTAGCTTCTAATGGATTGCTTTTAAACGATTAGGCATTTTTCGTTTATTTTTTCCCTATAATCGACATAACAGTAATGTAGGTATAGGCCCTGTTATATATATATATATATAGATATATTAAATATTTATAACATTTACATGACTTTTAGTAATTACATGTGACATAGATATTCTTCTAAGTTATAATGCAGCTAATGATCTATAATTATAGTCGGGTATTAATATGGCATTTTAAGGATTTGATAATTCGTTCGATTCGTTATATGCTATCTTATTTTACTGAGTTATAAGAATATTTAGTTTTTTATTTATGTTAATATGTTATACCTTATTATTAGAATAACGCCGGTGTTAAGAAACACTAAATTATTTAGTTCGATTTTTTAAGATTTCAAGCTTTTGCCCCGCACAAAGTGCCGTATGTTATGTAATTTTTAAATTAAGTTTAAAATAGAATTCAAATTAAGTTAATTACTAAATTATTTGTATAATTGAACAGTAAGAAAATAATGATGAATACAAATACTCTGATCGATATAATATGCTGGTATACGTTTTTGAAGTGTAAGACTCTTGAAGATTCAATTGTTTTTAAGTAGATTTATTATATATATATATATATATAATTCACAGGTGCGGATACTAAAACACTTCCGTTTGGCAACATAAACGCTTTGTGTATAAAAGCTATTCATCACAACATATTTTCATATTTTTAACTGATAGTCTGGTTCAAACGTATATCTTAAGAATCAGTATAATTCTATAAAATGCGCTCTAATATATATATATTGGATCTTTTTAACCATATTATAATTAAAGAAACAGATATAATAATATAATGTTAGTTATATGGAGACGATGTTTGGATTTGTGAACGATTATTCGTCAAATTCATCTGCTTGTATTAATATTTAGCATTCTGTACTAGTTGTGCTTTATGTATATATAATTTTTTATGCGATCTTTATTCAAATACAAATTGTTTAATAATTTAAAATAGTCCTTAATTTATATTAGACAGCTGAGTATTTCCTGTTTTTGAAATCTATAATAGATAAATGTTTTTAATTCTTTTGATGTTTGCTTCTACTTATTCCACTTATGCCGAAACTAATACCGCAATTGAATAGTTTCCGTATTTCCACAGATAACACAGACAACACTAAAGGCAAACCTTTTTATAGAATCGGTATTCAGTCAACGCTCGCTTGCTTTCTTCATTAGATTAATAATTTACTAAAGAATGCGATATTTCTACCAGTGCATTTCTACTATTGTTTATTTTCTAGGTGTACATTATTAGTTTTAAGTACTCTCACATATATATATAACGTATAATTTACTTTAAAAAGGCATTTCTATTCCAACGTTGATAAAACTTTATTCTTTCAATGGGTGTGGCTGTTATTGATTTTTTTTGTTATCCTGATTGCATACATACTTTAGGGTAGGTAAGACTACAGCTGGATTTGAACAATTCTTATTATATTTATTATTCACTTGTGTATTATAAATTCTGTGGAATGTTTGTTTCATGTTACCCATGGTACTAATCGATATAGCCTACTCCTCTTTCTTTTCTCTTCAAGGATTATCTGACACCGATTCACGTGGCAGCCCACTGCGGGAATGTTCGCATTGCTAAACTGCTGCTCGATAGAAGCTGTGAGGTGAACGCACGGGCATTGGTGAGTTTGCCGCTCGTATACTATATTGATTATGACGTCAGTTGAGATATCGATTATTACAATCGTCGTGCGTCATGGAATAGATACTTGCTATACTACTTGGCAGTATAGGATGTAATATGGTTTAGCTGCCATATTTTAGGGCTTTTGTAGGTGAAGTTTCTACTGAACACGAACGCAAAATGAACTCAATTCGTCGTAAAGTGTTTGGATTATTCGATCTGTATTGTTACAAAAAATTATATACAATGTATACTATGATTGTGACAATTGTTATGTTAACAACACGCAAATATATGTTTTAACCCTTTTATTGTAATTATGATGTAACTATGATGAAATGTAATTATGATGTAACCCTTATGATTGTAAAACACAATTTGTACCCATATCGTATTTATAACCCCCCCCATGTTATTTTGTGACAAAATTAATTCTCAAGTGAATTATTCACTCCCTACATGTAGATTTAAGACAGCCGCTGAATATTGTCTTTCACACACTTGTGTAGTGAAGATTTCCCCTCCGCAGGAACATGCATGTGAAGCAAAACCGCACTCTACAATCTCACAGATTATATATGATATGATATTATACTAAAGTTTGTTGCCTACAACTGCAGCAACCACCGCGAGATGGTGTCTGACATTTTTTCTATACCTACAGCTACAAAAATGAAAAGTGGAGAGAAAGTTGACGTCGCAATTAGCCAACTATTTACTAGCTGGAGAGAGAGAGAGAGAGATAGTGGTGAAATACTCTAATTCAAATCCTTCATTTGTTGATTGGGCTGGACTACTTCTTCCCATAGTATATTGATAATCATTGCCAGACCAATCTTAATACAAAAAAAATGAACGATTCGGCTTTCGTTCTCTCTCTCTCTCTCCTTGGAATTAGATTGTGTAGTTGCCACTTCCCTGGCTCAATCATCAAACTGCGTCTTATTATTCTAGAAAACTGTAAAAAAAAAGTGACTAAAATTGCATCTATGCTGTGATAAAGTACAATTTTTTATCGAGCTTGTTCACCTAAAAGAAAGTGTACTTTCTGCTCATATTATATTATAGTGCTCAAAATATATAGTCTCTACATTCTCTGAGGAGGCTTCCTGTTACGAGTTTTAGCTCGTGACACTTGTGAGCGTGGCCCTACATTAGTAGACTGATAATAATTAATATGCTGTGTACTTTTTATTTGTACTGTTTGGGCGTAATAGATTCATTTATAATATTGCGAATCCTGTTTAAGCTGCAATTTGCATCTATAAATTGATGCAGTATTTCAGTCAAATATGGATGTTTCTACATCATTTACAGCCTATTTGTATTGGAATATGTATCGCAGCGCTTCGCTCTTCAGTTCCGGTTAGGAAGAAGGAGACATCCAATATGAT
This sequence comes from Coelogynopora nodosa, assembly GCA_034780555.1. Taxonomy (NCBI): domain Eukaryota; kingdom Metazoa; phylum Platyhelminthes; order Proseriata; family Coelogynoporidae; genus Coelogynopora; species Coelogynopora nodosa. The sequence goes on along the minus strand of JAUZND010052164.1, from coordinate 13,240 downwards.
CCTTGTCGTTCTTCTTTTTCCAACATGTTATATCTTGTTCAAGTGTTCTACATAAATATCAGTAACTAAATCGTTCTTGTAAGTGATATTAATCAACATAATAATCAACAGAGCCTCACTACCACTCCCATTTTAATCATCTAGCTCTTCTCTATATTCCTCTTAATCTCACCCATTTTCTCAAATCTCTTTCCAGTGTCCCCTTTTCTTCTTTATCTTCCACTCGGCTTCTCTCTCAACTACGCTGGGCTGATAAAGAACATGAAATCTTAGAAAATGTTGAAATAGTTTTTTTAATCTTTTAATAATATTGTAATTAGGTTAGGTAAATTGTTGAACGAATTGGATAATTTGCGAGATTTGTATCTTTAAAAGATCGTCGTGAGTTAAGGCCTATGCACACCAAGCGCGACGCGATACGGAGCAACATTATGAAAAAGTTGAATACATACACATATACCACTGAGCATTTGGAAAAAAATTAAATTAATTGTTTGTCGCGAAAATATCTGCCGCGTCGCGTCGCGTTTGTTGGGTATAGGGCCTTTCGATGCTGTCACTATATATCGATCGTTCTCTCTTTTTCTTTGCCGCGTGTGCTCCAATCAGAACGGTTTCACCCCGCTCCACATCGCCTGCAAGAAGAATCGAACCAAGGTGGTGGAACTTCTGCTCAAGTATGGAGCACTCATTGAGGCAACTACCGAGGTAAGACCTACTCACTCTTATTAGTTTTTCCTTTGAACCATCCTGAGATTATTATTTAATTTTGTTTCTTATTTGACAGTCGCTTTGATAATTTCAGGTTCTTCTTTTTTATTTGTTTTGTGGAGAATGTGTTCATTTACTATTTTATAAAATAAAAACTTTTAAAATACAATTTGTCATTATAATTTCGATGCTATTAAATTATTGCAGATTCTACTTATAGCGTATAGCTCCCTGGAATACATAGCAACTAAAACAACATGTCCGATACTATGACGTAATCGGTACTATGACGTAATCGATACTATGACGTAATCGATACTATGACGTAACCGATACTAGGACAAACAATGTAAATATTATAAGAGACAACTCCTTCTTACCTGTAAGTATTTATATTCAAGACTGCCTTTTTTGTGTCTCGATTTTATTGTGGAATTATACAGAGAATCGGCCAATATTTTCATCTTTCCAACAGGCACTGAACTGTGTTTCGATTTTTAGTCGTTAAATTAATGCTATTCAACACGAGTTTACGGAATCGATCGGGTTTGCCCCAGGTTGTAAAAATTAATAACGAATTCGTTTTGCATAATTGCCCATATACAGTAGTTGTAGGATAGGCGACAACATTTTCTTCGATATTTTTTCTTATACCTAGTCTATCTTCGTGAAATTCTGGTAAAGACAGGTTGTGGAGTTGAAAGTGGCTGAAATCGAGGGCTATAAAAAAGTTTCAAAATATGGAAGGGAAACAGTTTTTTTTAACTAATTAGACTCATTCATTTATGGAGTGTATTATATTTTGTGAACTTCATCTCTCTAGGTTTGTGTGCTCTCTTTTCTGGAAATAGGTTTATTATTTCATTTCAAGTTCACTGCACTGTTTTTGGAAATGTATCTACACCCTTTTTTAATTATACTAATCACCCCTCTTCTGTCATGGTTTATGGATGGGGCGAGTTCAAAGTAGGCTGGATGCGCATGCGGCTTGATTGCAGTGGTCCCAAGCCGATAGAAAAACCTGCTGTCCTCTGTTTTCGAGCACAAAATCGTCTTGAAACAGGGATGTGACAGGATTGGACGTGCAGAAGTCGTTAAACGCACCCGGTGAACTCGGTCATGTTTTGTGACACGTACTGCTGTCCACCTTTCACTTTCTTCCTTTGATTGCAAAATGTGGCAATGAATCATGTTGACATCCAACTTCCTTCACACCGTGTGCTCTACCACAGGCAGCAGCTCTTAACTTTGCGCATAACTAGACTGACTACTATTAGTCGTGAATCATCCGACCAGTTTCCCAGGATTTGACGGCGCATGTATAGGCCACTAGCCGCTGCTGCAGGGGGACCAGCCTGATTAGGCTTCAAAGAACGGCGGGACTGTACCTGGCAAATGCTTACATAAACATATAACAGTCTTGTGTAGTGCAGTCCTTACTTAGAGATTGAGCATAAAGTATCCCCTGCTAGATTTTCCTCGTTTGCACAACAGAATCGAAGTGGCAGTTGCTGATTCATAACCTTCAGTTCCTTCCTTTCTCTCTCTCTCTCTTTCTTCAGCTCTTTCGCTTATATTTGGGAAAGCGGCTTGTTGCTCCATGCGAAAGTCAGCCTAATCTCTCTCCCTCTCTCTCTCCCTCTCTCTCTTTCTCTCTCTCACTCTTATCAGTGAGCCATGCGCGCCCAAGAACGAGCAGTTATCGATTTTAAGGGAAGTTGTGTTGCGTCGTTGACGCGGTTTACCGTATTTCCTTGACGAGAAGGGAATACATTTCTCTCTCTCTCTCTCTCTCTGTCTGCCTCGCCATCCACCCCCGCTCGCTCTATCTTTCTCTCTCTCTCTATCTCTCTTGCCCCCCTTTCGTCTACGCCAACGTGATTATAGGATTTGTCATCGTCGGTTGTGCTTGTGTGAATCTCGTCCTTCTACCAGTGATAAATAAGGGTGGCACTTTGAGGAAGTATATTATTATAATGATCTGTGATAATATTGTCTTGATTCTACCAAATGGTTTAGTATTTCGTATTAATATTAACTATTTAGCCCTTCTATTTATTGATTGACATATTTTGAGGGCACTTTTTTCTCCAAATTTTTGCCTCCAGGTTTCCAGTTTCGCCTTCCGTTACCGTTGATTGAGTGTCATTCATATTAATTAAAATACGGCCGATAATTGCATTGACTGAGTAGGGCTGCTTGTTTTTTACTGTAAGGATAATTACTTTCTTCCTGTGGAGCATTTAATTGTAACAATTTTTAAGTCCTTAAATAATTTATTATGCGTCAGTTTAATATATAATTACTGTTTCAGAATAGAAAAAATAACTTTTTGTAGCGATTTTGTCGTTTTTTTGCTTCAAAAGATTTGTGTGTTCTGTTATTTGAATTAAAGCATTTTTTGTTGAAATGAAATATCCGTTTAGATTTTTATTTTGTCTGTAAATCTGTCAGTTTAGCTTTCTTCGAGAAATGTACCTTTTTATATGCATTCTGTCCGCATCTCGCCACTAAAGTATGTCATAGTTATTGTAATTGTGTAGATACTGTAAATTAAGATGTACAGCTGAACAATAAATTGTTTTTTTGTTGCATAAACGGGAAAAAATACATCTAAACAAAATGTTGGACAGTAAACATTCTAAATTAATTTACTTAATTTCAAAGTTAAGTCATATACAATTTAGAAAAATTAATCTAGTAATAATATTTTCAGTTGATTTTATCAGCATTATTTTAAAACACTTTTATAGCTTTTTTGATGTTTTATAATACAAGCAACAGTGCGCAGCCGAACCAGTATAAATTAATCTAATCTCGGTTTTATATGATATTTCTGTTACTAAATTTTTCCTCATTTGTAGACCTGCCAACCAACTGTCCCGCTTTTAGAATATAATTACTGAAAATGTGTTGAAAAGTGTCCATTTTGCAACCTTATGAAATGTTTCTTCATAACAATTTGTAAATTCATGTTGTGAGTCCAAGGACTTCAGAATAAAGAGAATAATTCCTAGCCTTTTATTAGATGCATTCTCAGTTATAAAACACAACACATGTCAAAGCGACACGCTGATTTAGAGGGTCGACTGCTCGCCTCGCCATACGTGGCTGGAGACTATCGAAATGTCCCGATTTCGGTTATTGAAAGGTCTGTCATCGTGTTCCCTGCTCTTGTCTACAATTACGAACAGTTCATATAGTTTATTCATCAGTTCGTGAGTGATAGGACTATGTTTTTTTCGGTTGACTCGTATATGTATGTATACTATAGTAATCAAATATTTCAATCTTGATCCTCAATGTTGGTACCTAATAAAGCATTCCACACCATGCGATTAGTATTATATACATATTGTCAAATTACTGCGATCGATCAACTGTATTATAACTGAAAGTGAGGCAGATTTCCAATTTAAATTTTATTGATCTTTCAACTTAATTTTATTGATTCACTTAACTCGGATGTTATTCCTATTGGTACAAGCTTTGGTTAAGACTGTTATATTATAATTATGAGCGCAACAATTGTTGTCACTCATGATACATGTGTTAGGAGGTCTTGTGAGTACGTATACCTCTCTTGTCTGTTCTATGATATGTCTTATAATGCTAGCGATGAACGTACACTACTTCCTCATTGCTTTCTGCTAAAAGTTAAAACGTATAGTAATACTGACAGTGACTCAGCAAAGTTTTATTATAATATTATAAATTCCAATATATTATATATAACTTACAAACCATGGGAAAGAAGGGATTACATATTTCTAGAGATTAATTTTGTTTTTCAAGTTAGCTGTGACATGAAATACACATTTAATGTATAATAATCTTCCATATTTTTATAATTTTTTACAAGTATTGATTCTGCTATTAAAAATGACGTCTAGATGTTATGTTAGCAATTATACCAATTGAAAAAGTTTTAAATTTTTTTTACTATTTGTTATATACAGTAACTTGATCTATATATCTTATGCAGTTGGAATCTTCAACTTTTATATAATGCAGTTTTATAAACTTATTAATTAAAATATTTTAAAAAGTTACTAATTTATTTATTCTTTCCTAAATGATATTATTAAATAAATCCTTCCTGGGCACACGTATATATTATAGTATTGTTAAAAAATCCTTCTTTTCTCCGACTGAAATAAACAAATTTATAACTGTGGGAAGCATTCATTTCTTCTGTGTGGATATATTTTGTCTGGAATATATTTATCCATCAGACACTTATATCTCCTAAAGAAATATCTTGTCCTACACTTGCTTGCAACTCCCGAATTACTCTTAAAGGGACATTTGGTATTTTATGTCGATTACAATTGGTAGATCCACACTGTTCTTATATTTTGAACATATTAACCGGACAGAGTTAATAAACGACGGATTAGATTGCCGATCAAACAACTCTGAATTGTTCATAATATTCCTTCTATAGGTTAGTTGTTCTCCCTTTGTGATAGACAGAAGATAATCAAGGTTATGCTAATAATAATTATTGACCAGATAAATATATCGCGGTAGAAACGTTGTGTGTGGTTAATATCTCGCATGGCAACCATTTATCAATATATTAGCTCGTCGTTGTATGTTGTTATTATAGTTTGAAAGGCAACATTTTATATCGCGCGCCATGTTCTCCTGGTTCGTGAGTGAGTCTCTGGTATTATAGGGATCGATTAGATAGCAGCCTGCGTATTGTAGCCTATACCAGCGTAATAGTTTACAATACTGACTGACTTCTTAGGCGCTGCGCTCTCTGTGAGGCATTGTTACTTGCCTAGAATTGTGAGAATTGTGGTTTATCTTTTCCGTGTTGAGGATTAAATCTGTGGTTAGGAATATTTCTTGAAAGACTTTAATATATTACTTTACCGCTGCTATTGCTATATCATCAATCATCAATCAACCGTGAATTTCGTTCGGCTTGATTACAGATTTAGCTAGTATAATATCGTTAGATTATTATTGTCTTTTCATCAAACCGCTGTCTATATGTGGCTATTTGTATGAAATCTACGGGTTATTAAAAACAAGTTCTTTTTTAACATTATATCGACTATTTTTAGTTTTACTTCATTATTCAACCTAAAAACTTAATTATAATTCAGTTTGGTTTCACATTCCAGGGAAGTTTTTGTGGTTCTCTTCTAAAATATAGCCGTAAGACAGGCGGAGTTATAAGCATAACCCCTATAATATCTTCGTTTACTAATTATGTATGTATATACGCTTTTAATATTAACTATAAAATGAAGGTTCTTTTGTTTCAATTCTATCGTCAGCAAATCGTGGCATTTAAATATTGTATCACATATTATATAAGCTGTGCACTGTCTAATATACGTACTATCATTGTATGTCTCCTCAATTATAACAAATAAATTATAGTTAACAATGTGAGTTGTTCTTTTAAAATAGCCGGATATGCGATGATGTGTATATGGCGAACATAATGCACGTACAAGTTCCCTTATATTTGTGTTGTCAATAGTGTATTGGATATCAGTATAGATTTATATTCCAGATAACCTAGCAACCTGTTTTATAGATACTCAGAATTGTAATATTGCTGAAGTTTCGGCAGATATAACTAAACTTGCTTTAATTACTGATGCCCCACTTGTATACATGGTTGTTTTTTTGTGATGCGTAAAGTTCTGTTTCATTAGTCATCTTTTCTTCCCTTTTTTATTATAAATATCAGTTGTTAAACGTGTTTTCTATATATTAAGTTGATCCGGCCTGTCCAGAGTTATTCTTCTGCTATTTGAATTTGACAGACAGTCTTTTAAATCCACAGGTTTGACTTGCCATCTTAGCACTACAGGCCTGTTTTACATAGAGTACAAGCTATGTTTGGACAGTATACATTTTTATAAATAATATTTGTGGTTTGATGATAACGCATTCCTTTTGTTTGACCCTTCTGAAGTTTAGTCATGAATGTTGCTTTTTCCATTAAATCATCCTGGTATTATTATGAAATTTTGTTTCTTCTTATTTGACAGTCGCTTTGATAATTTCTGGTTCTTCTATTTTATTTCTATTTTTTCTTTGTTTTGTGTTGATGTTGAGGATTTGAATAGAATGTCGTCATTTACTATTTAATAATTTTGCAACTAGCCTATATACCTGTCATACAATTTATAATGTATCTATTTTATCATATTTCATGTCTGTTACGTTGATAAGAACCCAGTTATATACGTTTTACTAATTTTACTAATTTACAACCAAGCGCGACGCGACGCGATAAAATAACATGTGCATGGCTATATAGAGATATGTCTATCTACATGAACAGACCACGAACTGTATCTGTTTAACCACTTCAGCCCGATAAGTATGATAAGATAAGTATGCAGGTAGCTATTGTTTGTTCACGACCAATACATACAGTCTGTATTTCGAGATACCCTCTCTCACTCTTCCCGTTATATGCAGGAACTTCTGTGTATGAATGATGTCTCATCAGTTATTTAATAACTTTTGTAGTGTTTGTATTGGAATTTTGATTTTGTCGCGTCGCGCTTGGTTGGCACAGGCCTTAGCTTAATTAACTCAATTTTCTTGCGACAATATATTTAGCCGCCTCATTAGTTGTATAGTTGCTTGTTTTCTTTTTTTATAAATCTTATCTATACTTTTCACATAGTTCCATTTTTTTAATATATTCAATATAGATTTACTGTCTTTTATTTCTATATCTTACTTATCGTGTCAAAGTATTTTGTATATAATATGTAGAATGTAGATTTTAATGTAGATTATATAGAATATATATCTAATTGAAAATCACCCTTTTCTTTAGCAAAAGAAAATCTAGCGCGAAAAAAGTTTTATTTAAAACCTATTCAGGATAACCAATTTGGCTACCTAGAGAAGTACAGATATAATTAAATTAAGGCTGGATTAAAGTGGGACTATACAAGTTCTAAACGCTCTGAGAAACAGACCTTGGGCAGCAGTAATTTGAACAATGAAATTATGAAAAGCGAAAAAATGTAAATAATCAATTACTATGCATGGATAGGTTTACGAAAAACTTTTGAAGAAAGAAAAAGAAGTTAGATTTTTTTCAGTATACTTTTTTTGCTGCATGTTCATGTCACTATTTAACATTAAATTATTTTCTAGGCCTTATTTATTAGAATTAGTTTATTTTTTAAATATTATATAAATCGTCTTGTTTTTGATTATTACCTGTTTGATTAATTTTAATTTATTTTCATGGTTTGATCATAATCTACACTTTACCTTTCCTTGTCCCTTTCTTGTTCCTTTCCCTCCCTATTTATTCCTTTGCCTCTCTCTCCCTCCAGTCGGGTCTGACCCCGCTACACGTGGCCTCCTTCATGGGCCATGTCCCCATCGTGGTGCTCCTCCTGCAGCACGGCGCCAACCCCAACTCGCCCACTATGCGCTGCGAGACCGCGCTACATCTGGCCACCCGGGCCACGCAGGTCGAGATTGTACGTCTGCTTCTGAGGAACAATGCCCAGGTAATCATGCTGTAACATGCTGAACAATTTTGATTTTTGTCACAATATTTCCTGTATTTCTTGGAGCTGCACGAAGATAGCACCGAATGTGGTCCGGATCAGGATTCGAATCTGGGTTGCTCGTGTGTCAGGCGAGCATGTTACCACTGAACCACGGCAATGTTGGACATTGTGGACAACAACCAATGTGCAGATCTGATATTTTTTGAAAGAAGTGGATATATCACCAATTATAAAAAAATATCGAATGAGATAAAAGAAGAATGAGTATTTATCGTTGACTAAATTTTCTTTGAATAAAATTAAAATTCTAAATAATATTTACGTTAGAAATTATGCTGAATAATGTTGAAATCTCCGAATTTGAGAAAAATTAAATCAAAACAATTGTATTATACTTTATTGTATATATATATATAGCCTTAGAGAAAGATTTGGCAAGATGCTATTAATTATCTAAGTAACCGTCATGCCATTTCGTCCATAGTTCCAATCTTATTATAGTTCTGTATCTATTATAGAGATAATGTAGCACGTGGTAGAAAAACCCCGATCTCATGTTGTATCCCTCACAACGCCCTCTCCCTCACCGGAAGATAATCATCGCGTGGTTCTTCTGTGCGATTTCAACACATTAATTATAATCTCTCCTTCTGCAGACTTTCTGCAGCAGCTCTGTTGATTTATTATTTATATGATCTTGACATTCTCATCGATCTGTTCTTGATCATTGATCTGTTGAGTATAGTTGATTTTCTCAACTATAAGGCCGTTTCTACTGAAGACAAATCAAGAGAAACAATGTAAATGTACGTTTAATTTACGTTTAACACTATTTAAACTGTATTGCAATGTCATTTTAGTTTGATGTAGTTGAATTGTTGGAATGAAACGTTTATTTTTTGGGGATTGTATACTTTTTATGCAGCTTAAGAATTTCTTGTTGTTTTACTGAAGCTATAAGTAACCAGTTGTTAGCCTTGAACTAATACCTATATCTATTCATATCAAAGTGAATTCGGCAGCGCTAATCAATCATTACAATTAGTTGTGCAATGTGGAAAGCCAATGAACTTACGATGAGCTGAATATGTATGATATATTTTAGATACGTTCACATATCATATACAGTATATATATAAATCTTATTTTAAACAAATCATAATTATTCACACTTACTCTAGTATATAGTGGAAACAATTTCGGAGAATAAAATATTGATTCCTTTTTTGCTGAAAAGGTTTTTGGCGAAAAATATCTTAAAGCTGAAATCTTTTGCTGAAACAAAATAAAGCATCTTTGCCCGAACGCCTCTCGCTAATGACAAAACGTCTGACGTCGCCCATCTAATAATGCAGTCTTCGTGTTGAGCAAATCTGTGACATTCAACGTAAAGGAACGTATATTGTGCGTCTGAGGCTATACTCCTCTGAGGTAGTCTGTGGCTGTGTAACGAGGGAGTGACCATCCTTGTTCCTTGTTCCACCGGTGGGGGGATCACCAATCCATGAGAAAGAAACGTGTAAGTCTTGTCATGAGTAATTACTAACTATACTACTACTAAATCTTCTGTGTAACATTACATAATATTATATTCTATCTATAACAAGACACATTTAAACCAATTTGTGCTGCCTATATTTCCGTTTTAATAACGTAAAAATGTATCAACTAAATTTAGTGTAAAACTGAAACCGAAACTGAAATCGCTCGAGACAATCAGGGGGATTGTTTAAATAACGTGAAAATCTTTCGATACCAATTTATATAAACAGATACATAACATTAGTGTTATGTTATTCAATTTGTTGATGGCAATTAGATGCGTCGATTTTTAGAAAATTCAGTGAAATTTTTTAAAGTTCATTTAATAAATGTTTCTGATAAATGTTTCAAACCTAAAAAGAAAGATGGCCGACGTTTCACAATAAAACCAATAATGAAGAAAGAAAAATTGTTCTAAACGATTATATGAATAGATATCAATTATAAAAAGTTGTATTTATTTATTATTAAAAAATTAATAAGATTTTCAATAATATTCTAAGCTAAAACAATATGAATATTCGTAAATATAATAAATAAGTGTATTCGTCTATTTTAATTCTTAATATAATAACCATTTCATTGTATTATCTAACTAATTATTTTATATAAAACTTTAATACAATTCACATTTACTGTGATTACACTTTACTGTGATTATATATATATATATAATTATATATATATTTAATATATTTAAAAAAAATTAAATATAATTATATATAATTAATATAATATACTGTTATACGATGACCTTGACCTATATACTGTTATACGATGACCTTGACCTATATACTGTTATACGATGACCTTGACCTATATACTGCGCAGAACTGCGCCTTTCTTTATAGTTAATCAAATTGATATAATAAGTATATAAGGTAAAAATTTTTGTCGAATTCAAATGTTATCGAATTTCAATTCACTCTTCTGAAGTGTGATATGTCGTATAGAATACCGATTTTTTTTGAGTTGCATCAATACTCTTACTCTGCTGGAAACCCTGGAAGTGTCATGGAATAATCATTGTTTTATAGATTCAAAATATGGAAAAGTAACCGATTTTTTTCTGTATGAATTTGTTTTTTTATTAGTTTGTAAGGTTGAAAATTAAACTAATGTTCAACTAATGTTGCAAATTCACTGTTTTAAAAAGATTAATTCCTGATTATTAGTTTTGGTGTTCACCTACTTCCTTCTTATTTATATCCAGTCGAAATAACCTTTTGTTTAAATGACTCTTCTATCTTTTTCTGTGAAAAGTCATCAAAGTTTTGTATTATAAATTATTGTTATATGTATTTTGCGTAATTTTTATTTGATTTAATAATTTCTTCTGCTGGAAAAGTTGTGCAAAAGTTATGTTATTTATTTCTAATCCCTTAATTTTCTGGCAATTTACAGAAAATCGGGATATTTTTTTAAAATAATGTGTGTTTGCTTTAAAAAAAGTGTGATTTTATAACTATAATATCGCTTGTGTTGTATCGCAAAAGGACGAATACTTCGTTCGTCAATATATTTAATATTTTATGTCGTACACGAATATAATGGTAACATTATCTCTACCATCCGCTCTAAATGTTAGTTACCAGTCTTGTTTGGATCAATAGATCGTCGAGAGATATTGAAGTGTCAAAAAACATCAGATATATCACTTTTATTGGCAAACGTTTTTGCAAAAAGATGTTGTTTGTGATCTCCCGAAAAAGGGGCTTTTTACAAATTTGTCTTTTTGCCCTGACTAACACTGACGACGATATAGATCTGGGAATATTGTCACCAAATTACATTTGACAAATTAACACTTTTGTAAATAGTTTTCACTTTATACACCGAAACTATAAGCCATTCGCATTCAAAGCCAAAATCTGTTACCAGAGTAATTGAATTTATATTTTTATGAAATTAATCTTTTTTTAGAATACGTTTTTATTGTATTAATTTTCAGCATTATTTGTCATACTATAATAGTTGCGATAATTCTGAAGAACACTTTAGGCTTATTATGATCGTACGGATATATATATTTAATGTGGTTCTTTTTTCTCAAAAGCAGTTCAAGCTTTGAATATTAATATTATTAAATTAAAATAAATGGAAGACGTGTTTTATATAATAAGGCCAGTTTATTGCTGGCATTATTAATATTGTTTCAGAATTCGAAACTTAAAAAACGTGGATTTGACAATCGTCCAAAATTTAAGTGCATGCAATTTTTTTCCCACAAATTTATTGAACATTGTTCACGATTTCAGAAGAACAAAGGATATTTTTTTGAATTTCAAGAAATCAGGATTGCCAAACGTCCGAATTTTTTTGAACGTTCAGAATGTCCAGTTTTGTCAGATTTTTTTGGTTTTATGAGTCTCGTAAATGTTACAAAACTGCAATAATATATTATAGTAAGGGGTATTAAGGGCGGGTAGGCCTATGGGCGGTTTTGGTTAGGCCTGCTAAGTGTCCCGAGAGGATTCTCTGAGACAGTCCCGGATTGTGGAATATTTTAAGGGCCCCGTAAAATGCCCTGAATTTCAGGCGTGTTTTTTTAAGCATTTAGGTGAAAATAGGGCCAAAACATGTTTGCGCTTCACGCGATTATGGAATTTATTTACTGTTGTTATGTGTATTTTGCAGCAAGGATGCAGTGATTTGTAGCGAATTTTTACTTTGGTTCTTGCAAGTGTGGTTGGTGCAGTTCGTAGGTCGATGCACTACAGGGACCTATTTACAGTTTGTGTAACCAGCACTTGTCCAGGGAGGGCTTCGTCCCCTTAGTCCCCCAACAGCCGCTTTGTCCCTGGACCTCAAAGGAGGTTTAACCCTTCATGGACGACCCCAAAATTAGTTTTTTAAATCTGAGAAAAAGACACTGTAACCCGACAAAGACTTGGATCTTGCAATGGCCCTCCAATTGTCCTCTTTGTGCTGCCTAGGTGGACGCGAAGGCCCGCGAGAATCAAACCCCTCTGCACATTGCGGTGCGCCTGGGTCATGCGGACCTGGTGCTCACTCTGCTGCAGCAGGGCGCCAATCCGGACAACGCCACCAAGGACAACTACACCGCTCTGCACATTGCCGCCAAGGAGGGGCATGATGAGGTCGCTCAGATGCTGGTGGGCAAGGGGGCCAAACTGGAGATGACTACCAAGGTGGGTGACACTGCCCCTCTAGTTCTCGTGCTCTCTCTCTCTCTACTATCTCTCTCTCTACTATCTCTCTCACACACACTCTACTCTCTAATTTCTCTCTCTATAATCTCTCACTGTCTACTATCTCTCTCTCTCTCTCTCTCTCTCTCACTCTCTCGACTCTCTAATCTCTCTTTCTCTCTCTCTCTACTCTCACATTATATACTCTCATATATTTTCTCGGAGCAGGGTAATGCGGACTATTACGTCTTGAAAAGCTTTCGCGTCTCCGGGAGTTTGGGTTTGTTCTTCTCGGGTGGTTCGGTCTCCTAGCAGTCG